>JAPTYQ010123110.1:0-16498 GCA_029814465.1 Ostorhinchus cyanosoma | reverse complement strand
CATGGTTGGGAAGGGGGAGGGGAGGAATACAGTACATCATGCATCAACAACTGATCAGCACCAGAACAGACAGGTACAGTAGCAAAACAGAGAGAGAGAGAGAGAGAGAGAGAGAGAGAGAGAGATAGTAACTGAGATCAGGCCTTTCCAGATGGTGCACAGACAGACATCTTTTTTTTCTCTTTTTTTTTTACACTGCTGTATTTTTTTTTAGGAAAATTGCCACTAAGGTGTCATGCGTGTCAGGTCTGCTGGTGGGTAAATAAGAGTGTTAGTAATACGAGTTCAAACAGGATTTGAATTGGCCTGAATGAACCAGTAATCAGCACTAGATCCATGTCCCCCACTTACGCTGTATGCTGATTTTATAATGCAATTCTCAAAATCTGACTGATACGCTTGCAGTTAGACAGCCTTAACCAGCCTCTGAGAGCCTGCACATACCTGCTCATGTGTGTAGCTGGATGTGTGTGGCACTGGAATAGATTTTGCAGGTGGATGTGTGGGTGTTTTCCAAGGTTTTAATTGTGGCTTTTAGGAGGAAAAAATGAATCTGCTGCTGTCTTGTGGCAGGAGCCACAACTGAAAAATGAGTCCTTGGGGATTTTCAGCTCATTGACATAACAAGACTCAATATTCCCTCCTTTGCTGCAGTCCTTCATAGAGTACAGAACATACAGGAGGTAAAATTTATTAAAGAATAAAACCTGCAACATGAGACTCCATCTGTTCACAGGTTGCTCGGGCAGCTCCAGATAACATTGAGAAGCAGGAACATGCTATGCGACAGTAATCATCCGCTTTACATTACAGGCTGGTACTGACACACATTACCAGGCACAGCTCCATGACCAGCCCCTACAACCACATCCAGAGCCCGATCTGAGCCCGGAATCAGGAAAAGACATGTCGCAGAAATGAAGGTTAAGCCGAAGCATGAAACGTGCCGATGTGACATTACCGTGGTGAGTGCGGTGATGCTCCTGGTTGGTACCCAGTCTCTACGCTCGCAGCATCCGCCTCTCACGCCCCTGCCGCTCGGCTCAGCTCAGCTCAGCTCGGCTCGGCAAGGCAAACCCCCGCAGGCAGGTGGATGAAAGGATAAAGTCGGTACAACCCAGGGGAGGTAAATAAATAAATAAATAAAAAAAGGGACTGGATGTATCTCACCCCGGATGTTGGAGTCGGTGATGTGGTGTGAGGAGGATTCAGGGAGCGATGGATGCCCTTGTTTTTTTTTCAGTTGTACGGTAAGGAAACAGGGGAAGGAAAAAAAACGGTGGGAATATTACGCTGGCGTCCCCTCCCTCTCGGCGTTTCTTAACCCGCCCACACTGCGTCCTTCTCCCTCTCTATCTCTATCTCTCTCTCCGGCCCCCACCAGCTCTGAACCATCAGACTGCTGCTCTGGCTGTTTTTTGCTGTTGAACGCACATTCACAGTGACTCAGACCCCAGCAGCTTCTGCACTTCAGCTCCGGGGCGTGTTTTTGTGACTGACACACTTAACTGCTTCTATACATTTGTCACAACATTAGCTCCTTCATTTCTCACAGATGAAGCCTCCCATAACCACACTGCAAAATGACGTCATGTCACCCCTCTCTGGCCCCGTCAGTCATGAAGCCAACGGGACACACATATAAAACACCAACTCACCCCATAATAAACCACAGACACAGTCCTCAAATGCAGCATTTTAATGAACATTATAAAACTGTATTCAAAAATCACTCCCCACCCACCCCAAGTTTTCTGTTTTTCTTTACATTTGGTAGGAATAAGGCAAAAGTAGTCTCTTGAAAGCATCATACCAATTAATAATAATCACCACATCATATATAAATATTACTAAACTCTGAGCTGTTGCTACAGTGAGACAGATTCATCCTCTCCGTGTGTATTTAAAATGTCAGCCATACTGGGCCTTCCCCCATCATGCCACAAATCAATCAATCCAGCTCAAAATAAAAATACAAAATATGCATCACCACTGTGTAGTGGCGTGCCTCAACTTCACACACTTTAAATTTCCACCTGCTGTTAAAAACTCAACAGGCCATAGGTAAAATGTGGTAATTCAACACGGATTAGTAGACTTTTCATCAATTTGTGTTTCTTTTGCTTCCAGTTGAAAATGAAACAGCTTATGCCTCTTATGTATAGGGATATGAGTGATGAAAATGAAGAATACACAGTAGTAGCTGTACGGTTGGGCAGTGTATGAAGGCGGGGAGTACAGCTCCACGCTTTGGAAATGATTCACTTTCACATCTGTGCAGGGCAGTCTGGAGAGCGGTGCAGACAGAAACAGTAGGATATATGGCAAAAAACATGAACTTAACATCATATGTGATCAAGGAAAGGCAGGAGGGCAATGCAGAACCATTCAGAATTCTTATCCAAAGCTACAAAATGTTATTTTCCTCAAAAACCTGTTAAAATTCTATAAAATCAAGTCTGTTTTTCCATCACAAACCAAATTAAAACCAAACAGATGTACTGTTATAAACATTCATTAATACAAGGCCATTTTGAGTTGGGTGTTAGTGTGTACAGTGTGTGATTTACAGTGCTTGTATAACCACTGGCAGCCAAAAAAACCCAAAAAACACAACCCCCCTGATTATTATTATCTGTCAGAGCAGCAGTCAGTCTCTCTTCTGCAGAAAGCTGTACGCATGTTGTATTATTACATCAGAAGATGCCAAATAACACTGGCACTGTGCTTTAACTTCCTGTGAAGGTTTGCTTCTGTTAAATATGGGCGCTAGACATGAAACAAAAAAAGAACATAACATCATACTGTATCTGAGCCGATGAGCGACTCATGAACCCGTGACTGGTAAGTGCAATTCTCTTTTGACAGCGTGAGAGTCTTTCAAAGTTCATCAAGTCCCTCGTCTTCAGGAGAAAGAAAATAAAAAATTTTTACAAAAGAGGAATAACCTAGAACAAACAGGAAATCGCCCCTGATTGGCTCACAAATTACCCATGTGGCACGATGGTCATTTCCTGTAAACATTTCTTTAAATGTTTATAAAAACAGCCTTCGAATTTAAAACACAAAAATAGATAGATTATTTTTACATGGACATATATTTATATATATATATATTTATATATATTACTAAAGGCCTAAATTCTTCCATTCTGCTCCTGGAAAAGTCACAGTTCCCTTAAGTGGATTTTTAGCCTTAGACAGACCTGTAAAGAAACACCAGAGACATTAATTCACAACCTGTCATCTGTCTCCATAATAACTATAATCACTGACAGAGGCGTTAATTTCATCATGGAATTGTTTTAACAGCACACAAATGTTCTTACCATACCAAGTCTTAGTACCAAGTTTTAATCCTCTTTTTTCTGGCTTTGTCTCTTAGGCACCAGCACCTTACGGAGGTATGGCATGATTAAATAGGCTACAAGGAAGAACACGTGACCGCAGAAATAGATGGATGAATACACCTGGAAAAGAAGAATGAAGGCACAACTTAAAAACATCAACTTCCTTTATTCTTTTCTTTCTTATCCTTCAGATTCCTACCTCAGATCAAGAGCACATATTTATTGAATTTTCAGTTTGATTAGCTGTATTTTGCTCAATTTTTTCCTCATACCTGAACTACGACACATAAAGCGTGGTGATATAAGCAGGGATAGGTCTCATTGATCCCATAATCTCTGTGGACTTACCTTGAGCCATTTGTCATAGGTGAAGAGGCAGAATGGCACTAAGGGGTAGCCCATGAAGAGCCAGTGGATAAACTGCTGGACTACATAAATGAGGGGATAGAGTGAGCTGTTGGCCAGCTTCGTCAGCAGTGGACTGTCCCTCACCAGAGCCAGAGCCTGTTTCAGAAAAACACACGTGTATATATAATGGTAACAGTTGTGTAACAAAAGAGCGTTCATAGAGGGCATTGGCTCCAAATGGGTTTTTCCATGAAACTGGGTTTATTTTGGTGTCTGGCGATTTGCTATCTTTTTAGACCCAATAATAAAAGAAAAATTTAGACACATTTCCCCCAGGATGTACCTTATGATGACCTCAGACAAATGCAAAAAAAAAATTATACTCTTGCTCTGAGCCATCCCAAAATTAATGAATTTTTAATAAAATATTGGGGCCAAAAATAGGAACAAAACTGGGACACAAAAAGCAATCTAGGTGTCAGTGCATTTGATCTGAAAAACTTCACTGAAATGGTCTTATATACCACTATAAATAGAATAGAATGCTCAGAGTGCTTTTATTGTCATTATACACATGTACAACAAAATTAAAAGACAACTCTTGTGGTGCAAAGTACAAGTGTGAAAGACAACTAGATAAAAAAAAAAATCTAAATATATAATACAGTGAGAAGAACAAGCATGACAACCAACAAAAAGACAGATAATCACTGTTGACCTGAACACTGAGGATATATGTTAAATATATCCTCTAAAGACACTGTTAAATTTGATGAACCTATTCCCATTCTTGTTACGTGCAGAACCTGCCCATTAAAACACAAAATCACGAGTGATGTTGCAACAGCAGTCATTTTTGAGAAACAATCTGCCTTGCATTTTGACTTCGATTCCCAAATCATAAACATGAGGGAATAAAAAGATATTCTAATAAAAATGGATTAGATTTCTATAGCGCTTTTCAAGGCATCCAAAGGGCTTTACGTTATTGATCCATTATTTATTCGCCCTCACATTCCCTCTCTGGTGGTGGTAAACTACATCTGTATCCTGGGGCAGGCTGACGGAAGCGTGGCTGCCAATTCGCACCAAACGGCCCCTCCGACCACCACTGAACTTTCATATGCCAGTGAGTGGCACTAGAGGCAAGGAGGGTGAAATGTCTTGCCCAAGGACACAATGGACTGACTGGGAGAGAGCAGGATTCGAACCGCCAACCCTTCGGTTACTGCACAACCTGCTCTACCTCTTGATAATTAATTTTCATGTTCTTTTTACTTTGTTCTGTCGGGGTAATCATTCCATGCATATTCATCCGCACACTGCAGGAATATTGACTCGTCATAATTTTAGGAAAAAAACTCTGATATCACCAAGTTGTCTGTGGATTTGCCTTGTGTAATAGTGTGGGTATTGGGGGTAGATGAGGGAGTTCATTATAGAAACCTGGTGTCTGTGTTAGATGCAGATTTTTGCATGTGTGCGTCAAATAAAAAACATGTTAGGCTATATCTGAAAAAGAAGTTTCTTTTTTATCTCAGTAAATATTTATTTTTTAAAATAGACCCAAAGTGCTTCAAAACTTGCTTCATAACAGTAGTCTATATCTCATTTGAACATTTAGCCCCTCTGTCCTGCTTTTAGGTACCAGTTTCATAGAAGCACCCAAATAGTCACTGTAGTCAATATCTAATCCAAACAACACTCAGCAGTGTGCTGCACTGGATCAATACTGTTGTGATGCCTCATAATCAGAGTCAATGATTAAAAATTCAACTGACAGTTTTTTGACAGTCAACAAGAAATGCACAACCCATTAAAAATAACCAACCACTAGGATTGATCTTCATGCACATTTTGAAGTTCAGCTCTGTGCAGCGTACCTGTCTCTCTACGGTGATGATGAAGAACTCCATGGAGAAGCATATGATGTACCCCGAGTGAAGGCCATGCCATATTGTCAGAAATAACAATGTGGCCACATGTGAGACAGTTTTATTGCCCACGAACTTCAAACGCTTGAATACATTTCTTAAAGAAAGACAGAAGAGGAAAAGGTTAATAAATATCAAGTCCAAAATTAAAGATCACCATTTTAAAGGCCAGTCTGAAAAACCTAATGCATCAGCTATCACTGTTTGTCTAGCAAGCAATCACTTACCTGGATGTTGTCGCATAGCAACCAACTGTGGTTATATTAAACATTACATTTTCTACACAAGTACTTATCTGTGGCCCTGACAACACTTGAACAATTTCTTAGAAAAGATCTGACTTGGGTTGTTCATCTCTATGGAATGCTCTCTTCTAGCAAATACAATGCAATGCAATCCAACCAATTATTGACATTCACAACTATGCAACAACAGTATAAACTCTACAAAGCAGGTTTAGACTATGGCCCAATCCCAATTTACCCCTAGGCCCTCCCCTTTACCCCTACCCCTTGGCCCTTGCACTTGGCACTACCACTTGAAATGGAATTGCAAGGGGTTGGGGTTGAAACAATCCCTTACTAAATGGGACAAACCTTCGAGAACTGTTACGCCATCAGCAGTAATCGATGCCGCTATAAACGAGTACAAGGACTTTGTGATAGAATTCATCATGCCGTCAGTAGCTGTAACTGTCTCTATTGCATGGGCTTTGGGCATCTTTCTGCAGCTATCAACCACAAAACTGTAGTCTATAGTACATTGAAATGGCATTAAACGGATGATCAAATGATTAAGCTGTTTACGAAGAAAATGCATACATTTGTGTGTTTCACTGCTGCCCTTTTTTAGCTGCATTTACCTCCATCTTGTCAATGATTTGAACAGAATTATGGGAAATTTCTCATACCCCTCTGTAGTGTGGTCCTGAAAAATTTCTGTGTCGAGAGCCAAACAGCCCGCCCCTTCCCCCCCTGACTCATCGAGAATCAGGACACCCCTACCCTTTCATATGAACATGCAAAATGGAGGGATAGGGGTAAGGGGGAGGGCCATGGGGTGAATTAGGATTGGGCTAAATAGTTACATCACATGAAGAGAACAAGACCAAGAACATGCCTGGTCATTCAGGTAAGTGGAAGCCTCATACAAATGCTTCTGAAATGTCCTCATCAAACAGCATGGCGCTCTAACATCTGATTGTGTTTCAGTATTGAATATTGAATCTTTTCACCACACTGTGCCTGACAGAGTGCATGTTCTCACCTATTTAAAAAAAAAATCATCTTTTTCATTACATTTCTAAAGCACTTCTTTTGAATCCACCTAAAAATGAAGCCAAGTCTCTCCACTTCGTGTGCGTCTCATCCGGTTTAAACAATAACATAAAGGCAGGTTTGAGGTACCGAAAGTAATCAGCTGAAATGGACCATGTAATGAACTGCATGTTCAATAAATTACTTTGCTCACTGCTTCCATCATCAGATGACGTCACATGTTGGAGAGACGTCTGTAACGGTCAGATAGGTAAAACTTATAAACCTCCTCTGGGATGTCTGCTGCGTCAATGTGATGATTTGCATGGTGTTAAAACAAACCTGTGAGAGAAGCCTGGGGCATGTGATATCGCTCCGTTTTGCGCTTCACAATAAAGTTCAAACTGGGTGAACATTTTAAGTCTGTAAAGCCTCTACCAGCATGATAAGCTCTCTACTGAGCACAGAATAAAACGGCCACCTAATGTATGCATATGGGAATGCCTCCACCTCTGCTTCAGTTATCTTCTAAGTGAATATTTAACTATTACAGAACCTTTGAATTCAAGCTGAACAACTTCAGAGGTTTCACACTCAACACTGACCTGGCAGCCCAGGCATTCGTGTTGATGTTGAAAGAAGAAATGGTTCCTCCAAAGAGTGGCGTCGTTTCAAACAGCCACACCTTCATGTTGGCACAGGCATCCCATTTGTGGTTACCATTCTCATCAACGCCGTTGTAGCCAAGCCCAGTTAAAATGCACACTCCTTCCTGTAACACAGAAAAACCTGCCATGTCACATTAGAAACAAGATGAACCAGGTATGTACTTAACATTCACCAGATCATGCATGCATCTGCGTTATTACTGTCAACAAATACGAAGAATAAAACTATGATAAGTAGTGCCAAAGAACTTTGTCAGATGAGAAAAAAAATTACAGTTTTCACATGAAAAAACAAAAACTACAACAAACAGGAAATCTCACTTTAATTTGGAAGAAGTAAAAATCAAGGTTATGGTTTATGGTAGAGTTAAAATAATCTGAGATGTTTTTTAAACAGTGGGTAGAAGTTGGTGTCAACAGCAGCCAAATCTCATTTGATTCTTCTAAATTAAAAATACTGACTTTATGGTGAAAAAAAAAAGATACTCAACAGACAAGAAATGCTCTCTTTTATTGGTTAGTTTGATGTACAGTTCATTGTTTATGCATTTAATAGTTCAATGTATAGTTGTTGTTGTCATATTTATTATTGGTTCAGTGAGAAATTGTTTCAATTATGCATAATGGTTTTTCAATTTTAAAAAAACCTCTTGGGGGATGGGTGACTACTTTTTTCCCGCTGCAAACTATCATTAATAAGAATTAAAAAAAAAAAAACACTATATGAGACGATTAAAAGGAGCTATATGTTGGATTTCTACTTGGAAAATATACAAAAATTACCCTAAAGTATTACTGAGTGTTCAGAATAGAGAGTCCCGAAGTCCTAGCAAAGAGGCCAATGTATTAGATTACAAAGAAATGAACTGAATACATTTACACATTTCTGGGATCACTAAAGGGAGTAGTGAGTTACTCTGATGGTCTCCTACGGGGGATGCAAACTAACACCAAGGGGTCTTTAACCAAAGTGTCAGAAAGGGACAAGACGAGAACCATTAAGAAACAACTTTTGGAATCGAAGAGAGTGACAAAGTGATAAAAAGCTAGAGGCACTGTTTTCGTCACTGGACACAGCTCTGAATAAAAACAGTGGAGTTTGATGCTGAAACCACAGTATTTCATCTACATGGGTAAGTTTGATTATGAAGATTATATTTTAAAAGCCAAGTGGCCTCTGTGTGCATGAACGTGTGTGTGTCCAGGGATTCACACAAAATCTGGAAAGAGCTAACTACTGCACTTTGGCATTTTTGGTCAAGAAACAGAATAGTGAAAACAGAAAATTCATAGGACCTATATTTTGGGAGATGTTAGAAATTTTGACAACAATAGACTTACAATCACATTATGGCCAGAACACTGGACAAATGCGGTACAGCATGTACGAATACACATCAGCATAAAAACTACCACATCTAGAACCTGTGGATCCCCACGGGTCAACACGCTAATGAAGGGATAAAGTTATGTGCTTTGCTGAGTCTTTGCTAAGTTGCCGTTTGTTGATCCACCAAACTGCGACAATTTTGACCATGTTCGGACGGAATCAAAACCACTCAACTCATTTCAAAATTATTTTGTCTGATAGGCAGGAGTGCAGTAGAAGTTCTGCAATGTTGTTTTACAGTTCATTGTTTCCTATAATATCTGCTCAGCTGTATTCTGTATGTAAATACAGCTGTATAGATACATTGTATATTTTAAGAACCAAAACTGTAGGGTGATCACTCAGCGCCATCTTTGTATGCTCATGCCTGGTTTCTGACCACATATGCAAATATTTCCAAATTACAACAGGACTTACCGCTATAACCCAACAGCTGACGTATTTATACAAAATGACTTTGGCCCAAATCAGAATAAATACACAGCGATACCAGAACGGCTGGGCCTGTGGAGAGGACACAATTACAATTAAGACACTGACAAGGCAGCCTAAAGGTTTTTTTTCCTTTAAATGGACATATCATAATGTCATTCTCACCTCATATTCATCTGTCAAGTAGTAGCTGTCTGGGTAATGGGGACTAAATATTGTGTATATCAGCAAGCACAGAAAGCCCAGAGCAAACCTCTTAATTGCTGGTATAACACTGTGAGAAGGAAAAAGATTGAGAAGGGCGATGAAAAAAATACAAATGTTAACTCCAGGGCTCCCACATTTTTTTTTAATGATAATTTAGTAAAATGACTCCCTCTGTTCATTCTTCTCTCTTCAATTAGCTAGCTCTCTGCCTTTTTCGGCTCTTTTACCTATTAGGAGGCTTTCCAGGGCAGTCGGTGAGCTCCCTCGCCACCAGCTTCTGGTAGCTGCGCAATGTAAACTGGGGACCCACCAGGAAGCCTCCATAAAAGTACGAAAAGCCATACACCTCGAGCAGAGAGGGCACAGACGTCATGGCCGACGTCTTCTGCTCTAGACTTAGCTGGGACTAAGAACAAAATGCAAAGGAAAAACAAGAAAGAGAACAGACATGGATAGATGTTTAAAAATTACACTGAGCTCAGGACCAGTCTAGATCAGGATTCTTCTATGACATAACCTGGGCTGTGACTGCATACTGAAGCCTGACCCCTGGTACTGATCTGAGATACTGATAATGTTGATGTACCTGATCGGTTTAATACAGATCAAAACAGAATGAAGAGCAAAGTTTATGAGAATAAAGATGTAATAAAGCAACAGATGTGGAAAGGCCTTTAAAAGACATGTTTCGTATAGAAAACACAGAATGACATTGACTCATTCTGGTTTAGTCACTCGTCATGGTGTTTAAGAAGACCTACTTTGACACCAAGCAGTTACTCTGTGTTACTATCAGTTTCAGTCTCACTTTAGATAACAGCTCACTGTGTGTAATCATCTCTTCCATCATCCTCACCCTCTGCTGACAAAGCATCTCTGGCTGAAATCTTTATCAAGTGTACATATAAAGGTCGATTACAAATCTGGTGCTTAGTTAAAGCCAAGAAATGTGCTTTATCCTCTGGAAAGATCTATTTGCTGTTGGAGTCATGTCAAATCTATCACTATCTAAAAACCATCTACAAACCATCTACCTCTGTCACACATAATAGAATTAAACCAGAGTTAGTGTCACACTGTTGAATACCCTGCTGGAGAACTCAATGTGCACTCTACAGTATATCTATGAGAGCCTCATATAATATTTGTAGTGAAAACTTGAAATGAATTTAATAAAAAGGTAAAATGTGTATTCCTGGCAAAATGAAAGGTCTAATAATACTGCTATGTGCCAAGTCCAGTGACAAACATCTATATGCAGTATAACCATGAATAATGGCCAGAAAAGTGTTTTTGCAGCACAGTGAAGATGTCCTTTGACCTTGGGGATACACAGTAAGATTTCATCACATTATCATTTCATACTATTATTAAACATTGTCAAAACTGTCAATATAGCCTCTTGAATAAAAATTGTGTTTTGTGAGATCATGCTGACATTTGACGACAAAATACTCATCAGTTTATCAGAGCTAAATTTGAAGAACTTCCCTAAGATATTATGTTCACATGAATGGGATGCAAAGCCTAACAACAACGTGTCTCTGGCAACAGCTGTCGACATTTCAGAGGTGAATAGAAAAAACATTACAGATATCACTGCATTAACCAATGATGGAGGATGCAAGAGCAAGAGAAATGAACCAACTCACTGGCTCCTTCCCGCCGTCAAAGTAGTCAAAAGACAAACCTGTAATCACAAAGCGCAGCTGATGTCAGAAACGCTCTCTCAGTCAATAAGGCCATCACAGCCATTAAAATTAATGCCTCATAGCATGCAGACACTGTGTGAGGACTGTATCATTTAGACAGCAAGACAAGGGTGTCAAACCAACACAAAAATCCCACTCTACATGGAACAATGAGGATGTCAATCTGAGTGAAGTAAGAAGAACTGACCGATAAGTTTGAGTGCAAGGACACAATGAGGCATGGTCCATTTGATGTCATACTCCTCTGTCGCTGTGTAGTAATACCCTGCCAGCAGGTACAGCTACAGGAAAAGAGACAGAGTGAGAGAGAGACTTTTTATTTTCAGTCAGACCCGACAAACAACTATGAGAGGAAAAAAGAACACGTCATGACCGATTACAGGAAGTGCTTTTGTTTTTTTAAAAAAAGGAAATCTGGAAGGCCACATTTCTGCTTAAAAACAGGTTTCACTACAGTTTTTCCTCAAAATGTAGGTCAAAGACAATATAGGACACATGTGATTTTATCACAAGGTTATTAGCTTTAGTTCTACACGAATAAGTCTTGCTGTATTTGCGAGATCATTAAAGGAAATGACAGAAATCATATGCAGAAATAAAACTGATAAATGCAGTACCTGAGCCACTGCAGTAAAAGTCTGAGAGTGGATACAAGTATTCTGCGTCAAAACATGACACAAGGAAAAGAGGGAGAAAAGAGATGAAAAAGCCTCACCATTTGAAAGGAAAAGCTGCTCAGGACTGTTGTTACCGTCCTTCCCATGAGCCTCAGCATCAGGAATTGGACAAGGATACATACTGCAGAGTGCCAGAGCTGAGAGCCTGGGAAAGAAATGGATGGAGGGGGTGGGGTGGGATGGGATGGATAGGTGGGTAGGGGTGATGGTGTGAGTGCAGTCAAGTGTAACCTGTAGAACTGGACAACAGTATTTTTTCTTCAACAGTTCAGTATTGGCAGAGATGGAGGGAGGCCAATGAGGCAAAGATATGACACACATCCAGTCTGAAATGAGCTTTCATTACAGAGGCTGGAAGGAAACAAACACTATTCCATAAGGAGAAAGAAAAAGAAACAGACCTGCTGTTAAATCCAAGTGCAGCCACAACAGAATAAAGAAAAAAGGGAAAGACAACAACATTAGTAGTGTGTGCTTCCTCCTGCATGCAAGGAGAAAACTCCATCCAGTCATCTTTTCTACACATAAACTGTAATGTAATTCAGTTTAAAACATCCAGTGTGTGAGATGTAGGGGTCTTAGCGATCTAACTGCAGAAATGGGTTATAATATTAATAACCGTTTTCAATAGCGCACAACCACATGAAAATGAGATTTATTTCATTACCTTACACTAAGCTGTTAGTACTAACAGAAGGAGCAGATACCCTTTCACTTATGGACTACCCCTCCTGTCCCCCCAGTTTATTACCTCAAGCTGAGAACAGTGGTTCTACTGATGCACTTCCTCAATTTTATAACCAAATTGCTGAGGTGTTCAATTGGTAGTGACCTACAACCTCACCAACAGATGTCCCTAAATATGACACACTGAACCTTTAAGTTTACCCCGCTGCAAAGCTGCAAGTCTTGCTGGTTCAACTGAATGATTCATAGAAGAGTAATTTTGCACAACTTCTGCAGTCAGAAAAGTGGTTAATTTTCAAGGACATTACATTTTATTTTTGTTTAAAAAAAACCCCATTTGAATGTGATTAGTGCTACCAAATGATTAGTGCACTCTTTACTGTGAGCATGTGCTGCTATGCGTGAGAGCTACATTTATTTCTTCTTTAAACCAGAAATACTTCCACAATGGCAGGTGATTCATAGGTCATTACAAGGAATTTTGCTTTGAGTCAGAAATCACATGGAGCAAACGCAGTTACCGTTTTGGTGAAAGTGCTTTATCTGAAAGTGGCTCTTCTGCAAGCAAAAATTACTTCACGGACAAAGGCTTAGCTGCTCAGGGTACTTTTAGGGAGTGATTTTGGCCCACAATTGCACTGACATTTCAGAAAGCTTAAACCAAAAATCTGAAATAAGCGTCTTATTTTCAGTGAGTAGCATTTTCTTAAATAACTGACTCTGTGACCTTTAATATTCAGTCTTCCATGTACAGTCTCTATATGCAAATAACACACAAATACAAATTAACCCTGAGGTGAAATTCTACTGTGTAAAAAAAGGTCCCCAAGTTGTTTTATTAAACCCCACCTATCACAAACAAACCCACACACCACATCTTCTTCACCTAAGTCAATCTCTTTATCCTATGCATCACACAGATATATAAATTGACTTGAAGTGAATAAAATATCCATTCAAGAGACATTCTGAGTCAATTAATCTCTGCTCATTCACCAAAATGTTAAGGACAAGTGTCAACATTATTGGCTGCTTCTTTGTGTTCATTACTTCTACATCAGACCTATCAAAGCTGTGGCTCAGAGTTTACTGTTTTTTCATTAAAAGATAAATTAGTCTGCAACTTCTTAGAAAACAGTTGGTTTACAAATGCATCGCATATATACACCCTGTGAGTACAGGCCATGAACTACATGTTCAAAACAGTGGCTTTAAGTTTTCCTTTCTCCACACTTGCATAACACTTCTTAACAAACAGCTTTCATCGATCAAAACATTCAATAGTGTATATACCTGTGATTTTTGTAAATTCATGTGATTTTGTGTTGCCATCTGTGTTTAAAGCCCAGAACATTGGGATCAGATTACAGTGTTGTTTTATAATTGTAATATTTGTGTTAACCGTTACAGCTGCAATACAAATACATTTCCCTATTAGGACAACAAAGAATTCCTTTAACTTAACTAAAATACATGAATCAAGTTAACCGCAGTTTTAACTGTAAAAACAGGAAAAGCTGACTTAACTGGGACTTTGACTCTGAATGACTTCGAGTTACCCCTCCCTGAGCCAAAACATAGTTGTATAAATCTGCCACTCATGTAGTGCGAAGAAGAGGACAAAGTGCATTCACTGTCAAAGGACAACGCATTTCCTAGTTCAAGATTTTGCCAATTGCCAGTGAATTACCTCCACAGTTCTAAATGATTATTTCTGTGTCACACAAGTGATTACAAATTATTATTACCATCAGAAAAATTATTTTTTATATAGAATTCATTATTTCTTTATATTGTAAATCTATTAGTCTACTGATGAAGTGTAAACAGCGTATAACTGTTTGTAAGAAGCCTGAAACACACATAACAAATTAAAGTAATGGACCTTATCAAAATATAATTGACTAATTATCTGATTCATCTGCAAGCAATCTAATAACTGAATAAGCAAATATTTCAGATTCTTAAATAAGATTATTTTCTGCTTACATCCCTCCTCTATGGCAGTCAGATAAATATTTTCGAGCTGTGAATCACACAAAACATTTGAAGAGGTTATCTTGCGCTTTGGTGAAAAATGTGATTTTTCATCACTTTCTGACCCTTTGGAGACCAAATAATTCATGGATAAATCTAGAAAATAATCAACAGATTAATCAGCAATGAAAAAAAAAAGTCAGTGCAGCCCTAGTGATGACAGAACACAAACATCTTGCTAGTTTTATGTTTTACATCTGACTAAACGATCAAAAACTCATTGTCTCACCAAAGTTGAATGCTGCTAGAGCCAATCCAGAAATAGCATGGAACAAGTGGATGACTGTGGCTGACTGGTAGAAAAAGAAGCGTCGATACACCAGTGCAAAGGGATACCCTGTGGAAGAGAATGAGACAAAGAAAAAACAAAGGATAAATTGTTGATAGAGCTCAAGTACATGACTTCATATCAAGCGGGCCACTGTTGACATCTCTCAGGATTAACGATGACCTTGAGGTAAAAAACAGAAGTGATACAGACACACACAATGGCTAATGTACAACTTCTGTAGAGTGAGTGGTTGCAAATCTGGCACTGGAGGAGAATGATAAGAGCCCTACAGAGAGGACAAATGCAGCAGTACCTGCTAAATGGCTTCTTACACAGGGGTCAATGAGTTCTGTTGCTTTTATTATCAATATTGGACATATCGGGATAGCTTGTAAACCTCAAAATGTTTCATTATAAGTACATAACTTTGAATTATGGTGTGTTTTTGAGTTGGAGTCTTTCATTTCTAGCCACAAATTCCTGCATCTTTATCCAAGTAGGGATAGGAATAAGTACAATTTTATGGATACCAGTGGCACCATTGATTCTGCTCATTGGCCCAATTTCTTATCAGTTCCATGTGGAATAATAGAGTGGTACAGGTTATGTGAAACAGATAGTTCTTCATTGTTTTTCAATGTGCATACACCAGAAAATCACAGCAAAGTTATGTCCGGTCAACCTTCCACATGAATTCACAAAGATTCTTCATTTATTCTTTAAAGTGCCCTTCAGTTTCATTTTGTCTCTATGCATTTGCTTAAGAGGATTAGGCTCTCTGTATTTTCAAAGTTTATTAAGCTTTTCACAAATATCAACCAATTTATGATCAGATTTGCAGTCAGAAAAATGGACTTGAACACAGAGGCAGAAGGATTACAAGACAGACTATGAAGAATAACTTAGAACACTTCATAATCAAATATATCAGGTATAGACCTGTTGCAGAACTAATTATCTGACTTGCTGAATGCAGCATCTTGTGCAATTACAAATCCACAAGCATTATAACTGGAAAATTGAAAGCGATTGGCAGCTGGACTGGTTTATCTATGGAAAATAGAAAAGTGACTGCATCAAAATCCTAACAAGCGCCTCATTGAATTGCAGCTATTGGCTAACTAAAACCTGTTATTTCAGTCTGTGTAAAGCAGGAAAAAAACGGTCAAAACTTGACATTATAATAGACATTGCTGTTATAGTCAAAGTCAGTTGCTATAAGACGTTATTATGTAATACTAATTAAGCAACACTAGTACAAGATGTAGGCTAGGCAGTGGTGTAACTGGTTTCAAACATTACCTAACCACAGTCTGATGTGAACAGAATATGCTCAGTCTATTTTTTTTTCTTTTTTGTGTGTGAGGTGACAGAGAAAAACAGACGTGTCCATGTGTCAGGACAAAGTTCAGGGAGGACAGTTTAGAGGACACCCTCCCCCACCACACACATACACACGCACACACACACACACACACACACACACACACACACACACACACACACACACACCCACACACACACACACA
>JAPTYQ010123094.1:0-15116 GCA_029814465.1 Ostorhinchus cyanosoma | reverse complement strand
AACTTTTATTCTAATACTGTCTGTTTTGCATTGTTGCAGTTTCAAGAGGATGTTTGTGAATGTTCCCAGTAGTTTTTGCATTAGTTCTATGGATAGTTTTGCTTCTGTGGAGGAGTAACACCAAAACAGTAGTGATGCCCGAGAAAGGAGAGGAATCTCCCTCTGGCTGCAGTCCCTCTGCAGCTCAGGACAACATGCCTGCTTCACACACTCCTCAGTCAAGCGAACATTCCCCGTCGGCTACTACCTCAACACACAGTGGAGCTCATAGTCCACCAACCAACAGTGCCTCTGCTGCTCTGGAAGTTAAAACAGGGGACAATGACACTATGCAGGCTTTGTCTGAAGTGACTTCAGAACAGCCATCATCAAAACCAAGCGCACAGAAATCCTCTGAAAAAGCTAATGTGCCAAGGCTCAGCTCAGGGCCCGAGGCGAGGGAACGCCTCAAGTTCATTCTTGGAGCATCAGAGGATAATTCTTCAGACGAGGAGCCTCTGGTCACAAAACCTCCAAGTGGAGCACCTCAGCCATCAACGTCCACATCTAAAACTACTGCTCAGCAGGATATGTGTGCAGCACCACAACCCAGCTCCTCAAGAATTAAGTAAGAGTTTTCTTTTAGTTACATTATCACCTTATCCAGGCTGCAGGTTTATCACGCCACCATAATGAAATTTTAGTTGATGATTAATTGCCGTACATGTAATTATTATTAACTGTTTAATTCCCTCATTTTATCTTGTTAGTGAAGTATAAACCAAACAATATTTTAGTTCTACACATGCAGTTTTAATGAAGAAGAGCATTTTACAGTGGAACATAAATTGCATAGGGCTGTTTTGACTTAAGTTGAAGGAAGTTAAATATTTAGATCTTGTGTTTGAAACGGACAAATGCTGGAGTTGAAGAGAGCACGGTGAGATGATGATGATGTTGGAAATGTATTAGATTCATCAAGCAGTTTTTATACACCTGAATGGAAACCATTATCATGATTGTATAAAATCATTGTGGTTAGGTCAAATAATTGCAGTGTTTGTGCAATAATTGCATACTAATAAGGTCTGCGTCATTATCAGTGGATGGACACCTTCATTGTCATATCAACAAAGTTTAGCAAAATTGTATCAATACTGACACGGAATTCACGTTTGAAAGTTTAGCCAAAGACTGTAAAATAATTTATGAAGGATGAGTATTTTTTTATTGCATCTTATGTTAAATAATTGAACATGTAAGATTTGGATTAGTTGTGAAATCACCGTTAACACGTGTTCTCCACCCAAACCAAAATAATAACAATAAACCATAACTAAACGGTACACCGTTTTATTTATTTATACTCCATTCACCCCAGAGGGCGGTGGTATATAGATATACCAGGAATTTTGTCTGTCCATCCTATTTCTCAGACACTATTCACCTGACTATGGAAATAAATTACTTGCATATATTTCAAATATCGCATACAGTGCATCTTTACCAGGAGGAGAGGTTCAGTGCACAGTTTGATGGCTGAATAAAATTTTTTAGATTCTTTTTAAAATACATTTTTAAATATTTCAATGTATAAAATTTTTCCAGCCCAGTTTTAGGACACTATTCACTCAATTATTTTCAAATTTCACACACGTTCTTTCCATCTGCCTTTCTCTCAACTTTTTTTATTTATTTATTTATTTTTTTTTTTTTTTACAAAATTTTTGAAAAGTTAAAAAAAAAAAATGGAAGTTAAGACTCCAAAATAATCCCTGGGTAGGCTGGTTATCAGTGAGGGTATTGGGAAGCTCTGTTTACCTTTTCACTTGTTTTTCAATACAATACAATAATGTTTTTTTCAGTTTTTACTTAACACATGCAGTGCTCATGCAAAAACAGTGCTATCATTAGGCCTTTTAATTCTACAAAGTAAACAAAATCTCCTCCCACTGCAACCTCACATAAAAATGATCTGACTCTGTAAAGCCAAGTGTGTCAATTATGCTTACTATTTTGACTAATTGACTATTTGGTTATCCATACTCATGCCTTATGTAGGCTTATAAATATACATAAAAACTATGAAATGTACAGAGAGTATACATGTTATGAACTTAAGGGTGGTGCACATTTGTGAGTTGTGTAGGCCTGGTGAAGGTTCATGACCTCTGACAGGTGGAACAATAATGGAAACATTCTAAATGTAAGACTGAGGAACTAATATTAAATAAAACTAAGGTTTGTTATGGGATAATTTGTTTTAAATAAATAAATAAATAAATAGTGGTACACTGTAGTCGGCCTGTCTCCACTCACTGTGTGTTATCACCTGACCGGCGTGCCGTACTAACACAGGTCTGCTGGACGCAAACACCCCGACTCTATTATTGGAACAAGAGCCTGGGCCAATGACTTTGAAAACTGTGGTGTGAGTCCAAGTCGCAACGGAGGTAATTTGAGGCAAACAAAAACATATCCTTTAGAAATGTGTAGATTTTAAATATTTGTTCACATAGATACCAGTTACTTTTATACTTAGCATCTATATATGAATATCATGCTCATATTCACACATAAAGCTGCGTGTTCAATCTGACATGTTTAAAGTGGAGTATAAATAAATCCTGTCCTCATGAAGGGAACAGAGGTAAGAAGTTCTCCTTCTAAAATGAAAAACTAAATGATACAAAAATAAATCTACAACATTTGTTTCTCAAGTGTGTTTATGTCCAAAACCTGTGGCCTTATGTGTTCTTTTCTCATCTAAAGAAGCACAATGAGTACTTTTGTCAGTGTTGGTTGTGGTCTCTGCATATTTCTAAGGGAGAAGTTTGCGATCTGTTCATTGGTGGGAGGGGACAAGGGAGGAAACGACAGAGAGGAAGCACTTTGTGGACTCTTTGTTTTGGTTTTAGATTTTTAGCATGTGCTTTCACGGCTAACATTCGACACTAAAGTAAAGTTGGCTGTAAAATGGAGGAAACCGATGATGAAAGTCCCAGCTGGTTTGCATGCCTGCTAAGGTTTGTCCCATGAAGAGGAGGAATACCATGTATTGTAATCTGAAACTTTAGCTGTGCTGTTTGTTTTGTGCACAGTTGTCACATGCTTTATGTTTAATCAGCAGAAATGTGCATGAATAGTTTTTAGAAGAGATGGAAACTTTTACAGGAGCATGTTTTAGAACAGGAAGCATCGGAATGCTGCTGTTATGTAACTATACATCTGGTCTTGCCTTGCCTCATGTGTATATGAGGAAATGTAAAAAAAATTCTCTGAACCTATTTAGACTAGAGGGTAAAGTAAGTGTGGGGAGTGGTGTCCTCACCAAACAGTACAGTAATCAGAATGTATTTTATCATGTTTTTGACAGTTCAGTGTTTGCATAGATTTACAACATGTTGAGATAAATACAACTTTGTCCTTTTCTTGGGTCGTGCTCCAAAAAAACATCAAATCAGGAGCAAAAGTACCTGACAGTTGAGCGGAGGGTTATCAACACACTAGTCCAATGATCTCAGAGTGAACTGTACAATACAGGTGTTATGTCTAAAGTTCAGATGAGCACAGACAGAATTGCACGCCGGCTTCACAATAAAGCCCACTGATGCAATGCAGATGGTTCTCAGTCATATCTCAACATGAAGTTGGCTCTTTATGAAGGCTCATGTTCTTTGCGGTGCAAAATGTCTTTGAATTGAACACATAGTACTGGTATGTAAAAGGACTTTTTGTTTTATAGACATATTTATTTAAATAGGGAATTGCAAAATAAGTTGGGTTGGTGTGTTTTATAATGTTATCTGAGTTGTAGTTTTTAGTTTTATTGCTTTGTTTTATAGCTTCTTGTTTTTCCCGCAAATGAAGATGACAGATTTATAATAAGTAATATAGAGTGTGCGATTCTCTCCACAGGTGATACAATAACGACTCCAATATTCAAACTCTTTCTTTTTAGTCTCAACATTAGAAAATGTAATCATGTAATCCAAAGTGCAAACCTTATTTCAACATACAGTGTTGCTGATTTGGTGAGAGTACAGTATGTGTGAATGCATCGTGCTAACCTTTCTTGGCTTTGCTGTGGTGAATATTCAGTGCAAATATGTAGCAGAGGTGACATTTTTTCCAGCTAATAGAGTTTGTTTGTGTATATTTTCATTAATTTGACAAATTGTTTTTGAAGGAAGCCTGTGGTTGAGTGGAATTCAGCAGATAGGGTCAGAAATAAATGGGATTGGTTTACCGTAGCCTGCCTGCAGACTGAACTTTGAGATTTTGATTTTCAGTGCTGTTGTCTCGTCGATCAGTCTCACACTGACATGTACCAGTGTGAATGTAGTAGAGCACTGTAGTCTGGTTTTGGTTTGTTTGTCTGACAGGAAAGATGGCATACATTTAACGCAGCTAAAACAGAACACCGACTGTAATATCATTTTGATGATTTTGGTAACAATAAATTTCCCACCTCAGGCCTAGCATGTCTGGTCCTCACTTGGTGAGAAAGGGACGTGAACACAGAAAAATGGACCTATCAAGAGACTTCACTGTGGCCTCCCCTGCTGAGTTTGTCACCCGCTTTGGTGGCAACCGTGTCATAGAAAAAGTAAGAGTGAAGTTGTGGTTTTATTGTTTGATGCCTTTGTAACACTCACATCTTTGTATTGTTTTTGTTAAAGTTTCTAAACTGGTTTCTCTGTCTTTTACAGGTGCTAATAGCTAATAACGGTATAGCTGCGGTCAAATGTATGCGTTCAATACGTCGATGGTCCTATGAGATGTTTCGTAATGAGAGGACAATCCGCTTTGTCGTCATGGTAACCCCTGAAGACTTGAAAGCTAATGCAGGTCATTGTGAACTCCATCTTATCATTTTTTACCCCTTGGCCAACTCTGGCTAGAGTTTATTGTCCTGCACTTATCGTCACACAGTTATCTTGGTAAAAGTAAGAAAAATACTAGACTGTGTGTCTCCCGTGGACAGCGTTTCCTCTAAACCTGAATTAAATAAATAAATGACTAAAACTTCTGCTGTATCCTCTTGTAGAATACATCAAAATGGCAGACCACTATGTGCCTGTTCCTGGTGGACCCAACAATAATAACTACGCCAATGTAGAGCTCATAGTGGACATTGCAAAAAGAATCCCAGTGCAGGTACATTTCAACATTCGCCTGTAGACTTTGAGCTGAACTTTAGCCTTTTCTACCCATTGCAATAAATTATTGTATGTCTTTGTGTTAACAGGCTGTGTGGGCCGGCTGGGGTCATGCCTCAGAAAATCCCAAGCTTCCTGAGCTGTTAAACAAAGCAGGCATTTCATTCTTAGGTAACACATAATGTTCACATTTCTTTGGTTTGGTTGACTTGTAGTGCTGCCAGATTTTGCAGAAAATGACAGAGTGTGTTTCTCTCAGGGCCTTCCAGTAAGGCCATGTGGGCTCTCGGTGATAAAGTGGCTTCTTCCATTGTGGCTCAGAGTGCTGACATTCCCACACTACCCTGGAGCGGATCAGGTGATGCATCACCCTCCCCTCACTGTCACTGATACGCTGTGCTGGGTGTCGATTTTCTGAGGTGTGATTGTGTTAAAGGTCATATTTATCATATATGTTTCTATGTCTTTCCTTCATGTCATTTGTGCTCCAGGTTTGAGAGTGTTTTGGGCAGAAGAAGACCAAAGACTTAGTAATGTAATCAGTGTTCCTCCGGAAATCTACACACAAGGCTGTGTTCATGATGTGGATGATGGGTTGGCTGTAAGTGTATTCAGCAAACTTATTGTACAAATGTATTTTCTTTTGCGATTAGTTCAGTCAAATATGTTTTGTACTGGTTCTGTGCAGGGAGCTGAGAAAATTGGTTACCCAGTTATTATCAAAGCCTCTGAGGGTGGAGGTGGCAAAGGCATCCGGAAAGTAGAAAGTGCTGAGGATTTTCCAGGCTTCTTTAGACAGGTTTGTGTCATTAGGTTGTTTAAATTTGCTGTAACCAAGCCCCCATGTTTTACAATCAAAGTTGATATAATTTCTGTTAACATATATTTGTTTGCAGGTTCAGACAGAGGTACCTGGCTCACCTATATTTGTAATGCAGCTGGCTCAACATGCCAGACACCTTGAGGTCCAGATACTGGCTGATGAGTATGGAAATGCCATCTCTCTGTTTGGACGTGACTGCTCCATCCAGAGAAGGCACCAGAAGATCATAGAGGAGGCTCCTGCAACCATAGCTCCTCCCTCAACATTAGAGCAAATGGAACGGGTCAGTTTCTGCATCGTTTTATTTTTTCTCAGAAGCCTAACAATCTCTGAAGTGTCCCAGTGGTGGATATCAATCTCATAAGGTGTCCTGAATGTACCTATGAGGACATTCATGTTAAAGGGGTACTTTGGTACCAGGACATATTTCTCAGAAGAGAAACAAATAACCCTGAACTAATAAGAGGAACTTAAAAATATGCTAAAAATGAATATATAAACCTTATTCTTTCTGCCTAAGCATGATGTTAAACAGTCAGGGGATCAATGAAGAACAAATACAGTATTCAAACCACTAAGTAGCTTATTTGCAGATTTTAGGTCAGGAATTAAAAGGCTTCAATGCTTTAATCTGTTTTAGCATTACATCTCTAAACAAAGATCTAAAACAACAGGAATCATTTTATTCCATTGATGATGTCTGAAAACTTTTCTTCTCCATTAAAGACCCACTCCCTACCTGAACAGGTAGACACGTCATTCAGCACATCTAACAGCAGACTAGTGCTCCGTCCACACATGGATATTTTGCTATATTTTCTTTGTTTGGGCCACTCATCCAAACATCTTTTAGGTCACTGAAACTGAGATTTTTAATATAATCTTTATTTGTGGGCATTTCTCTGGTTGTGACATCACACATTGCTTTTTTTTTTTTTGGACTAGTATGCTGTACGACTTGCCAAAATGGTGGGCTACGTGAGTGCAGGAACAGTGGAATACCTCTTCTCTGACGATGGAAGCTTCCACTTCCTGGAGCTGAATCCCCGTCTGCAAGTGGAACATCCATGTACAGAGATGATTGGAGATGTCAACCTGCCTGCTGCTCAACTTCAGGTAAACTTTCAAATAATTTCACCACCGAAACAAAGAGAATCATTCCCATGCAAATGTGTAACTGTAACTAGAAAGCCAGTCTTTTTTTTTTTTAACTTACTGTTTCATTTCTTATAGATTGCAATGGGCATTCCTCTTTATAGAATTAAGGACATTCGATTGCTGTATGGAGAAACTCCATGGGGCGACTCCATGATTAACTTTGAGACTCCAGACTGCATACCAAGTCCAAGAGGTCATGTCATAGCTGCTCGGATCACTAGTGAGAACCCTGATGAGGTAGACATCAGCCCATCAACAGGAGAGACCACTCTGTCTTTGGTGCATTTTTAACATGCACCATTGTCGTCTTCTTCTTTGTTCACTCACAGGGGTTCAAGCCCAGTTCTGGGACTGTGCAGGAGCTGAACTTCCGCAGCAGTAAAAATGTCTGGGGTTACTTCAGCGTTGGAGCAACCGGTGGACTGCATGAATTTGCAGATTCCCAGTTCGGACACTGTTTTTCCTGGGGTGAAAACCGTGAAGAAGCTATTTCGTAAGCGTCTTATTCTCCCTTGTCAGTTGAGGCTGTCAGGCATCTTTTAAACTGTGAAGAAACAACACTTAATCCAGTATCTCATGTAGTCTTGTAACTGCAAATTATATAATAATAGTAAAAAAAAAAAAAACAAGTCATGAAAATGTGATGACCTGCCAGTAATCTCATAAAAATTAAATCAAATGAGACAGTAATGCATCAACACCATATTTATTTTCTTTTTGAATACTGGTTGAATTCTTTAATAGAAACAGAACAACATGATTTTATAGGATATACTGTATGGCATTAATATGAATTTATCAGCTGTCTCTCACAGAACAGGTGTGTTTATCAGGTGTCATATTCGTTTTCCGCTTCAGGAACATGGTGGTGGCCATGAAAGAGCTGTCCATCAGAGGTGACTTCAGGACCACTGTTGAATACCTCATTAAGTTACTGGAGACAGAAAGCTTTAGAAACAACGATATTGATACTGGCTGGTTGGATCATCTCATAGCGGAAAAAGTACAGGTAGGAATCCATAGACCTTTAAGTGTTATTTTTAATATTTCACAATTTAACCAAAACTGTCAACAAGGTGTAAATGGATAACCGTTTTGACGTTATGCATTAACTGGGCTTATTGTTTGATGACTATATTACTACAACTATGGTGACTAAATACTGTAAATAATAAAATATTTCATTTTAGGATCAAGGCTTCTCTCTTCTCTTTTCATGTCAGATGTTAGTGTCTTTCATGGAATAGTTAGCGTGCTTATCACCTACCCTCAGCCCGTTGTGTTTCATAATACAACTTTACACCTCACATCTTGTGGAAGCTTTGTAGCTTCCAGTCCCTTTTCAGTGGAACATTACAGAAGAAACCACCCAGTGCATTTATTCTAACTACTTTAGATATATTTCTTCTATACATGTATGAAGCGATGGAACATAGGTAGGAAATTGTGTAACATTATTAGCAGTGTTATCTTATTTGCTATGTACTGGTATATGAAGTTAATTCTTTAATCTGAATCTTTACCCTTTTTAAGCAAGATACCATTGCACAGCTGTGTAGTAGATGCTGACTGAACGTTTTTTCTTTGTTTTGGAGACTGACTAAAGCCACATACTGTTTTCATTCATTTATTTATTGTAACTTTTTACAGGCAGAGAGACCAGATACCATGCTGGGTATTGTCTGTGGCGCTCTGCATGTGGCTGATGCTAGTTTTAGAAAGAGCATGTCTGACTTCCTACACTCACTGGAAAGGTCGGTGCTCATGACTCTTTAATTGCTGTTTCAATACAGTTGATTTGCATGTACATATAATAGACTTTAAAAACATTCTTCTGTCTGTCCATCTGTAGAGGCCAAGTGCTGCCTGCCGCCAGCCTCCTCAACTCTGTCAATGTGGACCTTATTTATGAAGGAGTCAAGTACTGCCTTAAGGTATCTGTTTCGTTGCCTTCTTACTTTCCTGTTTGTCTTGACCTCTTATCTTTTTATCGTCTAATAAAAAACAAATCACTGCTGGCAGGTGGCTCGACAATCTCCAACAACTTACGTCGTCATCATGAATGGCTCAGACATTGAGATCGACGTACACAGGCTGAGTGACGGTGGCCTCTTGTTGTCGTATGATGGTAGCAGCCACACAACCTACATGAAGGAGGAAGTGGACAGGTACGTTGTGATTCTGCAGATGTAAATTAACCTGTTTCTTAGTTCATTGTCTTCAATATAGTGTGTTTATTCTTACAGCTACCGCATCACTGTAGGCAACAAGACCTGTGTGTTTGAGAAGGAGAAGGACCCCACAGTGCTGAGGTCACCTTCTGCCGGTAAACTGTTGCAGTATTTGGTCGAGGATGGAGGTCATATTTTTGCAGGAGAGACCTACGCAGAGATTGAGGTGACTGTGATGGGTCTGGGGAGAATATTGGTAGCCTACAGTTTCCTAAGCGGTCCCGTGGGTTTCATGTCTGTGCTGTATTTTCAGGTGATGAAGATGGTGATGACTCTGACGGTGCAGGAAACTGGTTGTATTCACTTTGTCAAGAGACCTGGGGCAGTTCTTGAAACTGGCTGTGTGATGGCTCATATGGACCTGGACGACCCTAGTAGTATTCATCGGGTATTAAATCCTTTGAGTTAATTCCACTTTATAGTACTATTCAGATGAGCAAATTAAGTATTTTGTCCATTTTTTTTTTTTTTTTTAACTTGTCCTTTTTACTTATTGGCTTTGGTTTGGTTGCACAACTTTGAACTTCTTTTTAGTTTATATTTGTATTTAGTCTTTTAGTTTGGATTTCAGTTAAGTTCTATTTAGTCAGGAGTTAACTATCGTATTTTAGTTTTGATTTAGTTTTTCTGGTATAATGAGGAAAGCCTTGATTTGTAGAAGCCGAATATTGTACAAAGCTATTTTATTATTATACATAATGGATTCATTGTTTTATTTGGGAATTGTGGTATAGCCACTACAATGCAATGTTAATTTTATTTTAATTTTAGTTCAGGTTGCATTGCTCATTGTGGTTTTTGTTTTTATTTCAGTTAACAAAATAGATTTTTCACTCCTTGGTTTAGTGTCAGTTGTGTCCATCATAATAACCCTGCTTCGGTCTTGTGTTGTAGGTGGAGCTAAACACAGCTGTGCTGCCGCCTCAGCAGCCACTACCCATCATTGGTGAAAAGCTTCACCAGGTGTTTCACAGTGTGCTTGAAAACTTGGATAAAGTGATGGATGGGTTCTGCCTTGAAGAGCCCTATTTCAGCAGCAAAGTATGTCACAGACTACTTCTACCAACTTAAACAGATTGTTTTGACAGGTTTTATACATCATTCACTTCACTTGTTCATCTTTGCAGCTGAAACAGTGGGTGGCCACCCTGATGAAGACTCTAAGAGACCCCTCATTGCCACTATTGGAACTTCAGGAGATTATGACCAGTGTGGCGGGCCGCATTCCTCCTGGTGTGGAAAAGGATATCCGTAAAGTCATGGCCCAGTATGCCAGCAACATCACCTCAGTCCTCTGCCAGTTTCCCAGCCAAAGGGTGAGAGTAAAAAATGGTGAACTACTGATTGCAGCTGCTCTTGTATCAAAGAATAAATTCTGTAATGAATAAATATTCACTTTTGTTAGGGTAGAAAGCATGGAAAAAATTTATGATGTATAATGTATTTTTCCTGATTTCTTCCAGATTGCTAATATTCTGGACAGCCATGCGGCCACTCTTCAGAGGAAGGCTGACAGAGAGGTTTTCTTCATGAACACTCAGAGTATCGTACAGTTGGTACAGAGGCAAGTTTTAAATTTTTTCTGCTGCAGATTATTGCTCAGACTTTTATAATATCATAACCATTTCAATAATAGTTTGTGTTTACTGATGGTCATTTCATTGCGTTTGGTTTAGGTACCGCAGTGGAATCCGCGGTTACATGAAATCTGTTGTTCTTGATCTTCTAAAGCGTTACCTGCAAGTAGAGATAGAATTCCAACAAGGTGATATTAAAATCTTAAAAATCTGAAATGAGGCTTTATGTTCTTAGCTCTTGTTTGTGGTTACAGTTGGCCTAATCAATGTTTTGTGCTCCTGAGCAGCTCACTATGACAAATGTGTTATCAATCTGAGAGAACAAAACAAGCCTGACATGAGTTCAGTCCTGGAGTACATCTTCTCCCATGCTCAGGTCTCAAAGAAGAACATCCTGGTCACAATGCTTATAGTAAGACCTTCATCTATATAAATCCTAATGCACATACACTAGCCTTTTTCCTACATGAAAACCTTGACATGATGTGGTATATCTTTGACTTTGTGCAGGACCAGCTTTGTGGGAGAGACCCGACCCTGGCAGATGAACTCATGGCCATTTTGAATGAGCTCACACAGCTTAGCAAGATGGAAAACTCTAAAGTAGCTTTAAGAGCAAGACAGGTGAGACCAAAGACCACCTGCATCTATGTAACACTGTGCACTCTGTTACTCTGACACTTTTAACCATATATAAACACAATATAATTCTTTTGAATGTGTCACAGGTTTTGATAGCCTCCCATTTACCGTCATATGAACTAAGACATAACCAGGTGGAGTCCATCTTCCTATCGGCTATTGACATGTACGGCCATCAGTTTTGTCCAGAGAATTTGAAGGTCAGTGTCGTTTTGGAAAGTTTCATCTTAGTTTGTAAATTCAGAACCTTAAAAAGCAATCTAACATACTTTTTTCCTTTACTGCAGAAACTCATTCTCTCAGAGACGTCCATTTTTGACGTCTTGCCCAATTTCTTCTATCACTCCAATCAAGTTGTATGCATGGCTGCACTGGAGGTCTGGTTAATAAATGCACACCAAGATGATTCTGTTACTTTAATTTTATTCACTGAACATTAGGTGTTTGTCTTTAATTCCAGGTGTATGTGCGCAGGGCTTACATTGCATATGAACTAAACAGCATCCAACATCACCAGCTACAAGATGGAACATGTGCTGTAGATTTCCAGTTTATGCTTCCATCATCGCATCCCAACAGGTAAGACATCACTAAACTACTCTACGAAAGCTCTTCATCTAAATGGGAATTGCATATGACTATACTACACCATTTATTCTATAAATTATAAATCAGCACATATTTATTTACTCAACTCACTGATAGTGCTGTTGCCTCTCTGTTGAGACCTTTCATTTGTGTGGAAGTCAGAGTTGACTTCCTTTCCAGTAGTAGCTTTAATTAAACCACACAAAATGACTTTCCATCAAAAATGCTTTACTTCCTTATGAACAAACACAGGCCTAACAACAAAACAGTAAGTATCCTACATACTTCACTGGTTTGTTTATGGCCCATTACAAAGATGAATTGATTAAAAATAGCCTCTCTCTACACAGTGGTGCAGACAGAGATCATTAGTGGCCTTAACTACTTGTGGCTTACTTTGAATGCCACTCCACATTAATGTGAATGTGCAGAGCTTTAATCCAATTATAATGCCTAGAAGTAAAGGTCAGATTTGATCATCCACTGCTAATGTTCACTTGTCAATCGTCTTATTTCAGAGGGAGCAGCCCTACTCTGAACAGGTAGAGTAAAGCTCCTCCCAACCAGCCAAACAACTTGATCGTGTGTATGTTTCACAGCGATGCATGCCGAATGCACTGTTGCTTTTCCCTTCTGTCCTGTAAAACCAGAAATATTAGCCACAAAACTCTAATTCACTTTGTAGCTGAGCTTATCTGAATGTGTCTTTAGCTGCTTCTCTCAAATTGTAAAGCAATAAGAAGCTTTTTGAGAGGTCCATGTTAATTCTTGTCCTTCTCAAAAACCTTAAGCCTGAAATTGCTACTGAATGAGGAGACTGCTCCAGTTTAAGATTTTGGGTCTTAATTTGCAAATCACACAGTAACATCAATTGGTAATAATTTTCAGTGAAATACTGGATACACCTATGTCGATATAAGTTGATATAATGGTATTATAAGGGTGACTATAATTGTTTTGTCTGTTAAAAATAAGAACCAATTTTTAACTGACTCTGAGTATTTATATTTTGGCTTTTTGTGCATTATTTGCTAAAGCAAACCTCTCTGTACTGATCAGTCAGCGGTCCTGTCTGCCTGTCACTGTCTGTCTGCGTCGTTTTTTTAGGATTCCAGTCCCCATGAATGGATCAGGACAGTTTAAAATGAGGCGGCAGAGCAGTGAGCTCTTTCTGGAAGGAGCCCTGTCACCTCCCTGCCAGCGAATGGGGGCCATGGTGGCTTTTCAGTGCTTTGAAGACTTCAAAAGGTGACTTTAATTCATACAATGCTTTTCCTTTTTTTCTTATTATAAAAAGGATATGCAGATCAAAGTAAGTGCATACTGTAGTCCTGAATATTTCTTCATTTCTGTGCTGTAGGAACTTTGATGAAGTTCTGTCCAGCTTTGCAGAACCACTCTTGGAGAATGCATCATTCTTAGAGTCCTGCTCCAGTCTTTACGAGGAGGAAAACTTCAAGGTGAGGGCTTTGTAAGAGAATGTGTTAAAGCCAGTTTGGACTGAAGATTCATGATGAAATAAAACTGTGTGGATGCTGCAGCAATTTGAATTGGCTGCTGGCAACTCACTGCCAGCCAGGTTGTTGCATTGCTAGTGATTCTGTTTGTCAAATCTCCACTAGATGGTGTTAGATGTGATATAATACTACATTCTAACACTGCGCAGCTAGTGTTGTATAATGTTTCATGTGCTCACCATTTATGGCCTGCAAATCATCAGTTGCCAAGAAACATAGTGTTCAGCTATTTCACTGCACAAATGGTGTCTGGAAAGTGTTTTCTCTGCTTAAAGCAGTGACACAAACACCTTTAAACAATGACTGCTTGTACAATAGATGAAAGAAATTGTCAACTCTCTAGATTTTTAGGGTTTTTTCTGACTCATCAGTACTTTAAGAGTCTCTGCAGACTTAGATTGGTGCTTTGTGTCAGAGAACAGTTACAGGCGAAAACAACTAAAAGCAGAAACTGTGTTTCAGGCTTTTCAACTATCGTCAGTGTTGTAATAAAGTGTCAAAGAGGTGAGAATGTTCAGGATGTAAAAATGCAACTGTAGCCTTTATTCACATGCTCCAGATTATAACGAACAAAAAAAAAACAATTAAGTTGTCAGTTAGACCAAAAGTACAAGTTACTTTGAAAACATGTCATTGATTTATGAACAAAAATATTGATTCTGCTCCCATGTCAATGGAGAATGCTGTCTTTTCTGTCAATTTCAGAACTCAAAGGAGAATCCAATCCACATCATTAATGTGTCCATAAAATCAGCAGACACAGAGGATGATGATGCCTTGGTCACAGCCTTCACTGCCTTTGCTCAGTCAAAGGTCAGATTCCTCAAAGGATTTGATTCTTTATATTATTAAATTGCATTGTATTTCCAGAGGTTTCATTATTGAAATGTCTTTTAAACAGAAAGCAGTCCTCTTTGAATGTGGCATCAGGAGGATCACTTTTTTGATAGCGCAGAAGGTAGTACTGCATTTACACTGTTTAATTTAGCCCCATTTTTATCATTTACATTACTGACTTACTAATTATGCCTTCATCCTTTTGATGTTTTATTTCAACAGAGAGAGTTTCCAAAGTTCTTCACTTTCAGAGCCAGAGATGGGGTAAATGTATTGTCATGAAAAAAGACCCTCATTATTGAATTGACAAGGAGATGGGAGGTGATGATCCTCTTGTATCTGTGCCTCTCTTCAGTTTCAGGAGGATCGCATTTACAGAAATCTGGAGCCAGCTTTAGCATTTCAGCTGGAGCTCAACCGTATGAGGAACTTTGACCTGACAGCTGTTCCCTGTGCCAACCACAAGATGCATCTGTATCTGGGAGCTGCTCGTGTTCAGGAGGGAGCTGAGGTCACTGACTACCGCTTCTTCATTCGAGCTATTATACGCCACTCAGACCTCATTACAAAGGTAACAGAGCAAATGGTGACTAAAATATTTT
>JAPTYQ010122707.1:0-14090 GCA_029814465.1 Ostorhinchus cyanosoma | reverse complement strand
AGTACTTCTACCAAACACACATTAGAGCTTTAAATTGCAGCTTTTCATGAGTATATGTTTGCACAGGCTGACTTTTTGGTTGTAATTTTGTCAACTGCAACTTTACAACATATTATAAAAGACAAAAAAAAAAAAGTCATGACACTAAAAACCCCAATATGACATCTGAAAATGCCATATTTAGCCCAACACCAAAGACACAGTAGTCAATCTGAAATGAAACATAAAAAACAATCAATAATCAGGTTTGTGAAGGTGAAACTAGTGTGTGTCTTCACAGTTAATCCAGTTGCTGTCCATCATGTCTGTCTCCCAATAAATCAATGAATCTCCTAATTGCTCTATTGCTGCTGATTCAGACGGAGTTTCACCATTGCATTACTCAAACATTAAATGTCTCCCTAATGCAACCCTTTTTTAAATCCAAAAGGCTGTTTGTAAATTGTGCTTTGTCGGCAAGACTAGTAAATTAAACTGTTGGTTGTTACCTGTTAAATGTGAATGAACTGAAGACTGACGTTAAGAGACAAGACTGAGCCATATTGAAAATAGTACATATATCTTCTACCATGTTCTTTGTGGGATGTAAAAGATTATATTGTGATCAACATCCCTTTTTTAAGTCATGGGATGAGGCAGACTTTGGCTCTTATGGCTCGCTCCCATATTCATTTACTGCATCACGGGTTGTATTTAGGGTTTCTGCAAGGTTACCGGGTACATTTAACTCCATTTATAGTGATTCTTTATTGTCTGTCAGCACTAAAACTTCAGTTGGTCTATTTTAACTGGCAAGATGTTGTGTAACGTACTGTTCCTCTACAGTAAAGTCAGTGTTTGAGAGACATCTTGTATGTCTCTAGCTTATGAGTAAGTAATCAGATATTTTATGTTCATTGCCCAGCCCTGGAAAGAGAAAAAACATTTTTAAGTGTCATACAGTAATGGTCTCCTGCTTTTCCAGCCCTGTATGTTTTGCTAGTTGGTCACGTTACATCAATATTGCTGTGTCCTAAGGCTGGTGTATTTTAGCAGCCCATGAAATGAACCTGTTGGTTAATGTTCTAGGAGCTCAGGGGATAAAGCAACTGCCAATAAGGACACGTCAGACAATCTGATTGGTGTTAGTTTTGTTTGTCAGTAATGACTTATCTAAACTTTTTACACTTTTACAATAAATGCATCAGTCAAAGAGTATTATTACAGTTATTAGGATCTTTTTGGTGCAGACGTTTTTTTAATGCTAAATACTGATTCTTTTTTGTCCTTTTGACCCTTTCCTAGACACTCTGGCTCACACACTGTTCAAATTACAACGTCTGCTGTTCATGTTTAGTGAAACATCATTAAATGTGCTCTCCTCTCTGGCTGTCAGGCTACAGAACCTTGCCTTTGTCTGCATGATTATCTACTGGTCCCTCATTATGGAGGCGAAGACTGAACTTCCATTTTAAGCCTTTGTGACTCCCATCTTTACCTCAGTCCACTAGCCATAAAAATGTCATGGCAGCTATAGAGCGCCCAGGCCACTGTGAGAACTAGCAGAAATCACACGCTCAGGGCCAAATCCAACAGGGCGGACAGTTACAGTTTGGAGGTCGGTAAGGAATCTCTTCACATGACTTTCCACATCCTCACCCTTTCCGACCTCCTGACATCAGCCTGAAAGTGACTTCAACCAAGTGCACATCCTCCGTTTTCTCTCTCCTGGTGTAATGTTGCACCGCAGAGAGAAAATGACAGACCATTTATAAAACAGGAAGTGGAGCTAACTACAGTAAGCATAAGCTATTTCTGGAGAAGGATGTCTGCAAATAACAAAGAGCTGTCAAATTCAAACAGGTCCACAGTGAAATAAAATCACTTAAAAAATAAATAAAGCACTACTTTAGGCTATGCAGAGAAAGTCTGAGTTTCGACTTTGCATCTGTGATCCCACCTGCTGTGAACCCTGCTGATGGTGCAGACGATCACACTGCACGCTTTGAGTTCCCCACCATGTTGCTGGTGTCTGCACTGGGAAGCCATCCAAAACCACAATACATTTCTGCTATGGAACATTTGTTTCCTTTCAGGGGGGCGCATGGCCCCAACATGCTCCTTCTACATTTTTCTGTCGTGCTACATTGCATGACAGTTTATTTTGGGAAGCGCAGGTTGGCACCTGAGACACAGAGCTGACAAAGCACTTGGTGTCACATCAATGAGGCCAGTTGGTGCCATGACAATGCCTCTGGCCATGCTATCCTACAAGATGGACAACACCGCATTGAATATCTTGGCAAAGTAGGAAGAGAGGCCTCAGCTGCAAACTGGGGGATCTAAATGTGAATGAGCCCATTGCAGGAGGGATTCAGCCTCAGATTACTGGACGTTAATAAAATCTGAACTGTTGTGATGGACTGTTTGCCAGTTCAGGGTGTTCCCTGGCTGCCACCCAATGCATGCTGGGACTAGATCCAACACATCGAGCTCTCTAAATAGTAACAACTGGGTAAAGACAATAGCTCAATGAACATTTTCTTACCAGCACAAAACATGAGATAAATATTAGTCATCACATTAATATAATCAAATTAAAACCTAAGCAATTACATCTGGAAATAAGGAAATATTCCTAAAATTTAAATCTTGCATAAACTCTATTTATTGCTGTTTGTTAATGAAGACTGATGGGCCATGCTTTCTGTCTTCTATTGTGTGTTTGTACAGACTGAATATCCCAGGCAAAATTGTTAACACAGCTTTCTGAAACATTCTGGCAGTTTCACTGTGTTTGGTATTGTATTTGGGTGTACATAAACTAAACAGATATGCCAAAAACCTTTTTTTAAAAATGATTTCTTCTTCTACTTTAAGACAGTTATATAAACATTCAAACAAAATGTATTATCAGTAAAATATACCTTGTATCCAGTGTTTATATCATTACACTGATCAGATCTTTCTGGACTGTCTGTAAAGGAACCATGTCATTGTATTGGTATATTACTACTGTATCCAAAATGTTGCAAAGAGTAATCTGTGGGCTATTAACTGTTTGTGTTATACAGTTTTAACTATTAGTAAGAAGTTTGCACAGAGTTAACAGGTCTCTTTATACATTATGCACAGCACTCTAACATTTCTGGTGGCAAGCAACGTTATATAATGAGCTGCAGAGTGAAGTGTTACAGGTGTTGTTTTTAGCTACTGTACAATATCGAAGTATATGAAAGATTAACATGAAAAAAATAATTAAATTAAAAGTAGTATAGTGTGTTTTCTGGTACACCAACCAGTGTTGTGTTGTATTGTGTTGTGTTGTAGAGGCACTGTTAGTGTAAAACGTGGAATATATTGAATTTACAATGTTAATTAGAAGAAATGTGACTATTTTACAGGTGAAAGTATTTTCCTGCCACAGAAGTTTAAATTCACCATTCACTATGGAGTCATTTTATTAAGGATATGGCAATGTACTTTTTCATTTCCAGATTTTTATTCGGCTTGCATCATAGTCATATCCTCATTTGATCTAATTAACTCTTGGTATATCAAGATGAAATTTTAAATTACAAAATGTAAAGTGCATCAAAATCAAAGTGAATAATTAATAATTGAACTCAGTCAAGGAATGATAAGGATGTAAACATTACAACGTAAACTACATTAAGATTTGCACACAGACAAGATAGAATATATAGGCAGTGTTTAATTTGAGATATATTTCTTAATAATTGCCCCTCTGAGTGTGTTTTTATTGGAGCCAGTGACAAAGAGATGAGTAGTAGCAGTGGAATGTGGACTACATTAACTTGGCCAATTATGAGCCTTTGCGGGATGCTTAATGTCACTGTGTGAGGACAGAAGCGTCAGCAGATCTGTGGATGCCACTACTGCCAGTCACCACAATCAAAAGCAAATTTAGACTGAGACTTACATTGCATCCTTTTAGTATTGAACATATCACTGACATGATAAGTGTTTGGTAACTTTGTCTCACAGGAGAACCTCGGAGTTCAGTTTCCTAGTATTGGGAAATCTAAAAATTAACTTTCCAGAAAATGGTACAAATACACTACCTGACACACACACACACACACACACACACACACACACACACACTGAATGAAAACTGACTGCATATCCTGTTTCTCATAATGCAGTAGCGACTGAGTGCAGATAAGATTACTGACTGGAATGACTGCTTAAAAAACATACACAGACAAAAGCCTCACACACACATACATGCCAACACACACACACACACACACACGCACACACAATCACACATACACACACACACACACACACACACACACACACACACACACACACACTTGTACTATAAAGTGACAGAGCAACTGCTTTGCTGTGTTAAATATCAGATGCAAATGAAAAGAGAAAATCTATCATGACTCTAATGTGGCCTGATAGGAGGGGGCGCACTCTCCTCTGAGGAGCCGAGTGGTGTGAGGAGGGTGATGTATGGAGGAGCTGGATGAGAGGTGAAAAGCGTAGCGAGACGGACGAAGGGAGGGGTGGATTGCTGGGAGGGAAGGGGAGGGAGGGGGGCCATGCAGTCCTGCCAGACTCCTGAGAGCCCAGGGCAAAAGTGGAATAAATGTTGATTAGTGTTGATTTTGTCCAACGAGCACCCGGCAACTGACAGTGGGACTAAGCTGCAGCGAAAGGGAACCATTAATCTTGGTCTGGTTTAAGTAGTGTATATTAATTTGTGTCATTTCCACTACGTGGAGAGAGGCCTCTCTCTCCCTCTCCCTTTTCTTTCTCCCTCCCTCCAGTGTTTAAAAGTGGCAGCCGAGCCTCTTTCATAGGGAACATACAGTGGAAGCCTGGAGGTGGCGTCTGCAAGTAGCAGCAGGGAAGAGTGGAGGAAATGAGATTCCAAACAGTACATTATGGAAAATGAACTCCTGGGGGGTTGGTATGGCAACCACATTCAAATGTGCCATTGCATGTTCAATTTAACGTGCATAACAAATTTGCAGACTTGATTAAATTCGTAACATATTAAGGAGGCCAGTATAAAAAAAGGCAAAGCAAACCTGCAGGGACTGCGATTGCAAAGAGAGCCTTGAACGAGGTAAATGGCAGAACAGTGATATTTAAGCAATCGTTCCTCAGCGTTGAGCACAGGAGTCAGCATTCAGGTAACAGATTGAGGCCTGCGCTCTTTTACTAGTCTACTTGGATCTTGCCTTCATTCTGTAATCTCCACACTTGCAGGGCTGCTTGGAGCAAATGCAATTTTTCTACAAACAGAATTCCAGTGGCCTTCGGCAGAGACGAAGAAAATCATTCATCAGTTCAGGAAATTCTGAGAATACACCCGTTAATCATATAAAACAGACACATAGTGCTGGTGCTTCTCCCTCACAAGAATGAGAAGAGACTATCATGATAGAGAAAGTTCTCGTGGAAAAAAAATAGTACATGTGATGTCAGTGTTAATTACTAAATCTCAGCACAGTAAGATTCCTATAATTAAGCCCCTTAATATGATTAACATGTATCAATTAGGCGACTGACAATTTGCATAATGTATAATGTAACCACATTGTTCTATACTGTAATGGTATTAACACACCATTTACAATGCTGTCACTCACTGATCATTCTGTGATTATGATTCTGTATCAAATACAGTATAAAGTCAGTATGAGCTATAAGCTGGTTAATCAAAACACACAATTTTCCAGTTGTGTACATCCGCTGAGCAGAATTAGACTTTAGCGCTTCCTCTCTCTCTCTCTCTGTGGATGGTTAAGCAGAGAGATTGGGGAAACAGCTGTGGCAAGGAGCTTGGCATTTTTCTCCCCCTGAACGCTGCTGTATCAGCATCGAGGAGGAAGGATAAGAGACAAAAGCTGCACGTATTAGAGTCGTCTCACTGTCGACCGAGAGGCGCATACGAGAGGGAGGCACAGCCTCTCTATCACAACACACATCTACATCGTCTTACAATGCAGAGAGGGTAACGTACACTGTTACTGCCTGCTAGTTTACACATGCAACCACTCCAAACAAGCCCTACAAACCTTATTCTAGCACAGACATTCCTCAAGACAGATTATAATGTCAAGTCAACTGACCTGAAAGACAAAACAGACTCCTTTTGTTCTGTGTCACTACATCGGGGCTGCAAATAATGACTATCAGTGTTAATTAATCTGTCAATAATTTTTCATTAATTAATAAACAGTTATTCAATTATTACTGAATCTCAGAAAACCAGAAGGGGCATCTTGCAGTGTCTTATTTTGACTGACCAACTGTCCAAAAAGAAAGAAAGAAAGAAAGAAAGAAAGAAAGAAAGAAAGAAAGAAAGAAAGAAAGAAAGAAAGAAAGAAAGAAAGACCCAATCCTATATTTCAGAAGACAGAACCAGAGAATATTTTTACTTTTGATCAAACTTTGTAATCATTAATTTTCACTCTAACTGATCAATTGACAAATTGTTTCAACCTTGTATTATATTTCAAAGCCAAAAGCACAAATGCTGCTTTCAAGTGTTTATTGGATGATATGCTGTGCTGAGTTCAGCCTCTGTAATACAAATAGGCAGATGCCAAGCATCTGAATGGACTGACAAGTCAATGTACTGGAGGCTTCCACGCACCTTCCATAATCAGACCTCTGGCTCATTTCATCCTGTCAAACACTACGCGGCTGCCCTCTGTAAAACACCCTATTTTCACCCTTCAAAAAATAACATTACATCACTTGGCTAGTCATTTTTATAAATGGAGGATCCCCTAGGCTTGAAACCTTACACTATACAAACACAGGCCACAAGAAAGCTGGCCTTTTGTTGAGGTTGAGTGGAAAAAAATTAAACAGCAAGTCAGTGCAGCACATTTACTGAGCAGTTCAGTCAAGGAGTGGTTTTGTTTGACACAGCTTGAGATTTATGATGTTGGTGAAGTGTTTACAGAGGTCAAGGCAGCTCATTTTCCAAATCAGTTTGTCAAGAATTTGTTATCTAAAGAGGCCTTTTCATCAATCATAAACAGTCCACCTTAAAAATATAAGTATCTTTTACATACAAAGCTGGATAAGACACATAAATACAAAACATTTGGAATGAGTTGTGCCATATCAATTAATACATCTATATTTACCAGCCTCTAAAGTTTAAGAATTCGACTACAGAAAGGTTAATGCATGGACTAATAGCAGTGGAGTCAAAGGATGTATTTTTGGAAAGTCACTGTGAGAAGCTTTCCAAACACAGAGTACACTGGTGTTAATAGCATATTCAGACAAACCTAGCTTTTTCTTTTTTTTTAAATCTTTGCACTACATGTTGGACATGTACAGTAATATAATTAATGTGTTTTATATAATTTAATGCTTCGTCTCCTCTTTGAAATGTACTGTACAACCTACAGTCATGCGCAGCTTTAGAAAGATAGCATTGCTTTGAAGTAAAAATGACAACCCAAATATGCCTGGAATGAGACTGGGTGAAGACGAGGACGGTGTCTGTTCAGGAAAAAAAAGGCACTGGTTTAAATAAAGTGTTCCTTCCTACTCCTTTCCTCCTGGGTGTTGCTGCACCATTGTGCTTGTTTATACTGCACAATATTTCTGTTGGCCATCTCACACTTCATCCCAGTAAAAATACACAGAGTAGGTCAGAAGTTCAGGCCCTAGATCAACACAGGCATTGTGTCCTGCAGGTGCTGTCAGCTGCCAGGGATGGAAAATATACACAGGCAAAATGCAACTCTGTGGCTACACACTGTCTCTGCACTGAGGATGGACAAAGTTACAGCAGCAGAACAACAGTTTTGGAGAGTACAGCTGTTAGATTTAGCCAGTCTCCACACAATTTATGTAAAGACAAAAAATAAGCAAAGACAGCAAAGGCTATTCACATTTTGGTACTGATATTACCAACAATTAAAAATACTATGCTGTTTTGACTCTGTAGTATATCATGTTCATTATTTGGCTTCTTTGACAAGTTAACTAAAGTTTTTCATTTTCATCATGTCTTACATATGGAAATAAAACCTGACAGTGAACAAACTCCTTAATCCAACGCCAAAAACATTCCACAAACTAATACATTAAAACTCAAACTTAGGTGAAAATAAATCAATAATAAAAAAAAAAAAAATCTGTATTTTTATAACCCTCACCGTGCACAAAGTTTTAATAAGTTTCACAGCAGATGCAACATTTCCACTTGAAACAGCAAAAAAACACAGGTGCATCTGGATCATAATATAGAAAAAGCTAAATAAAATCCACCCATTTTACTACGTACACTTATGTTTTTCTGGGACCTGTCAAAACAATTACTGTAAAATAACAGTGACGTTGAAGCATTATGAACAACTGGGTACAACTTTAAAAAAAGAATTAATTAAAAAAGAAGAAAATTAGTCTAAAGAGTTCTGAATTTCCCTTTCATATATTTTTAAATTTTAACAATAATACAATATCTAGTAATAGCAATATCTGGCCATAATTTCATCTAATAAATCTAAATCTTCAGTTTTTCCAGCCACAGAAAAATGAACATTTAAAGTGAAATATTATATATACCAATAACGTAACACAACTATAATTTTTCCAGTAAAATATATTGTTAAAAATATTTTTTGCAGACATTCTATTTGCAAATTGCTGCACATGCACTGAGTACGGTTCAAAGTGGCAAAGAAATAACACAAACACTCCTAAAAGTAGTGCTCATAACATTTCTGTGGCAGTAAGACTTATTCAGACACAAAAATAAAGATTTTATTCTACTAACGCGTATAGGGAAGTGGCTTGAAATAAAAACCTTAACTTTTGCCAGAGCAAATTGTTGTACATGTGAAACCTTCTTTACAAAAACTTCTAACAAAGCTAACAGGCTAAAATTACAGTCTACAAAAATAAAACAAGAACCATATCTCCTGTGTACAGCTCCATAAGCTGCACCTTGTATTTATAGGTTGCCAGCTGAAAGAGAAAAGAATGGGTGTGCAGACAGGAAGAAGTCCAAGTTACTTTGTACTCTCAGCAGAGCCGAACTTTGGATGAACTCTAAGAAGCGCCAGGGAGTAAAACACTATGCATAACTGTGTCACTCCCCCTCCAAAAAACCTACCAAGACAACAAAAAAGAGCGAGCCAGCAGGCTTCAAAAGGCCCCCTGCTCTCTCCTGAGGCAGTGGCCGATTCAAGATAAACTGCCGGGCTTGGGGGTAGGCAGCGAGGTGAACTTCAATGAAAACCTCAATGAAAACAGCCATGAAAGCACCAGGCGAGGGTGGGATCACACACGAGAAACAATATAAACAGCACCAGTCATCGCCGCCGCAAAGGTCAAGTATGAGCAAGGGCGACTTTGGAGACAATGAAAACAATATCTTCTTCATCCTCCATCCATTCCATTTGATTTCATGCACTAATGAGTGTGAAACACAAGGAAAGCGCTGCCTCTCTCGCAGTAAACTGGCACGCTTTAGCAACTCAATATCTCAACAGGGCAAGTTTTGAAGAGCCCTATAGCACATCAGCCTAAAGACAGGGAAATAAAAGACGAGATACACGCTATCAGTCTGAAGTGCACTGAATTCTGTGCCAATTTCAAAAATGTCACAGGGAAAATGATTTAGAAACATGACTTACGCCTCCTATGTTACATTATTTCTCTCCTAGCAATTATTCTGCTGACATGCTCCCTCACAACTGCTTTAATAGAGAGACACAATACAGAATAGAAAGAGACGTATTCACTAGACTTGACAGTTAACTCACAAGGGGAGACATCAACGTGCTTGTGACAATTTTGCTCATACTCTCTATTATTCCACAATAGCATCAAAAACCTCATTCATATTTTGACACAATAATTGATAAGGACTGCTTGAGGTAATTGTCCACAGTTCCTATTGTGAAGTAGTTAAAACGCACAGACTTTATACAGGAGGAAACACATGTCTTTCATGTCAGTGAAATTTATATGGCGAATTGTGTTGTGACTGAATTTCCAACGTTAGGTTCTCCAGTGTGAATTTTAGTCTGAATAGCAAATTATCCTCTGATGATAAAATAGTCCACATAGAGCTGGATTTGTGCCATGTTTAGCAACAAAAGCTGTGCACTTTTTGTACAGATTTTTCTCTGGTTAAGGAGAAGGACTGAAGGAAGTGGAGAAGTATTTCCATACAGATAATATTAAAAGAACCAAAGTGCAGTGTTTTGGTCTTATTAGAGTGCAGAATTAAAATGAACTTACCTGTTTTTTCTTTGATTTCACACAAAACATTGAAAAGAGCAGGCTTCATTCTGTGACAGTTCAGAGCGTGTTTCCTGAAAAAGAAAAGTGGTTTCATAAGCCACCACAGAACTACATTATATTCTAAAATTTTGCCATCAGCCAAATTATCAGATACAATTAGATGCCAAAAATTTCCTAGTATTTTTTTTAATTTATTTTGCATGAGATTCTACTTTCCACTTATAATTATTATACTTTTTTTCCCAAATAGATAGCACCTATGTGGACATACCTGCTTAGGCTTCACTGCTGACAAATTTAAATTTTACTTACAGTTTCAAGTCTTTATGAATTTCTTTTACTCTATCACAAGAGTGAAATTCTAAAATTAAGATATTTTCAGGGATACATATTTCACCTTTAGTGTAATTTTTGCCACACACTTGCAGCTTCAGTGATTTTAATGTGAATTGCACAAGATGGATGGAATGCTGAATTATGTATCACAAGTAAGAAAGTTGCTTTGCATTTGCTCGCCACGCTGTAAACAAGCAGTGAGCCACATGAGACAGCCTGCACTGTTCCTCAGTAATTACGTGTCATATTTAGAAAATAAAACATCAGCTTTATTTGCGTCGTTTCAGGAATGCACCCTGTTTGCTGTTACTAAATACTGTGTGAATATGACACGCTGGCATGTTGCATTAATTCAGACCATATTCATACACTTTTATTTTCTAGTTTAAGGAGCGCGGTTTTGCCACTTACTGAAACCTGAAGTAAACTAGTGATCTGCAGACATGCCATCGCTGTTTCCCACTGTTTTGTCGGCTTTTGCACAGGCGCATCTGCTCCATCTCCGTCGCACCAAACAGTGCATTTCATCCCCTATAAATTTCTTTTCTCTTCCATAATTTGTTCTAGTTTGCCGCCTCTTTCTGCGCCTGTCAGTGGGAAAAAACAGGATGAATCTGCGCATCGTGTTTACCTGGCTTGGGCTTCGTCCAGACTTTGATCTGTGATGGTCATAATTTGCTGTAAAATGTCTCCAATGTCCTGTTTCCTTCCGTCGCCGTCCGTTCCTCCGGTGCCTTCCTGCATATGCTGCGGCAGGCCGGGGTGCCCTGCCATGCCTACCCCCGTGTGAGAGTGCATCAACCTCGGCTGCTCGTCCATCTCTTCTTCCCTCTATCTAATTCTCAGTGGCGCTCTCGCTGAAATCCTGCAAAAATACATAAAAGAAAAAAAGAGGGGGAAATCCCGTCGGAGGTTTTAATGTAAGCGCCGCGCAACCAGTTTTCCTTTTTGCGGCGCTGCTGGCTAAAACTGAAAGGGGGTATCGGAGGCGAAAGCGGAGAAACGAGCCCTCCTGCTCTCTGGTTCTCTCTCTCTCAGCTGGTCGGAGCTGAATGTGAAATCTGATCTGAACTGCTGCTGCCTTCTCTGGAGTAGGGCTGTGCGTAAAAACAGACAGGCTGCCTAGGTTCTACTACTAACATGAACTAGGACACATTTTCTTGTAATGAGGCGCCGTGATCCAAAACCCTCTTCCTGCCAAATTACAAGAAAGAGGCTGTGATAAAATAAGAAGTAGGTATGGATTTATTTCACTCTCTCCATCCTCCTGCTTTTGTCATGTACAGTACAGGCTGGGCAGGCAGCAGCCTAGCAGAGAGCATGAGAGTCAGACTCCGCCTACGCGACATGATTGGGAATATAAGACCATTTAGCCCCACCTTGAGGTGCCTCTCATGAAACGTCGATCATTGGACTGTAAAGGTGGGATGCAGAGGAGAAGCTGGGAGATGAAGCTGCCTTACAAGCAAGGAAATGGTAACGGAGTGGCACCACGGTGATGGATAGAGCCTGAACTCCAAATAAATAATAGAGGCTGACACAAGAGGTCTGCTTTACTCTCCCCCTTTGACCTCAACAAGAGCCCCCACTGGCTCCGCAGGACACCATTTCATTTCCATGCTGTGCCAAGATATAAGCTCCACTAATCAAAGGCAATGGCCAACCCTTTCATTTGTTCCAATGATTAGTAAGATAATGTGTTGAAAGATTTATAGCTGCAAAAATCCATCCACTGATGAGACATGTAGTGAAAAACACCTTTGTGATATCACTGATTATGTTAATATTTCATTTTGGTGTCATAAACAAAATCTACGGCTGATGATGCACTATAAAAACAGCCATGCGTTGTTGTAATAGGCAGTGGAACATCGACTTTGTTCATTCATTTTCAGGTATGTTGCAGGGCTCCGCTTGGCTGACTTTGGCAGGGTCCTCCTAATGTAAGGCGGTGACCCATGTTGCGCAGCCAAGCAGCAAGGCCCGAGTGTGTCTGGCCAGGCTGAAAAGTGCCCTTCAGGCCCAGCGCTGCCTCACTGCCGCTGCTTCCCTTCACCACTGAGAGCCATTCAGAGGGAAGAGGAGGAGGAGGAGGAGGAGGGGCAGAAAGGCTCCAGTGTGGAACTTAAGTATGTACAGAGCTCTGCAAATCATCTGGATGTACACATGTGTGACACACATAATAAGGAACTCATGCAAATAGCCATGTCACACAGTTTTACCTTAAACATCTTGAAATCCAACTGGAGGTAGATAAAATGTTGATGTCTACCACCATTTAAATTAGTGATTTTTCCACTGTAAGATGAAAGTGTTCCACTTCCTTGTAATACACTGGTGTATATGTAGTTGTCTGAAAATTAAGTGAGCTGACCAACAAAATGAAAACCTGCTTTAAACTCCTATCATTAAAATCCCACAGTTCAAAAAGCAACAATGACATATAAAAACATCTGTATTATGTGCTAAGAGTTCAGACTTAGTAGCATAGAAGGATTTTTGCAAATCTGCTAAACTGAAGAAACTCTGCTGAGACTTCTCTACCACCCTGCCGAGAAAATATCCCCGAAACTACACGTCTTTTCAGCTTTCAAAAAGTTGGGGTAGTGTTTGGGAAATTGCAAGTGTGCATAAACTTCATCAAGGAGCAGAGATTTGTTTTGCATTTCTAAGGGTTGTTTTCTGAGCATTGTAATAATAAATGTCTAAAATTATGCAAAAAATGCAAATTTTTTAGTCAAATGACAACAACTAAAAAGCCACCGAGGCACAGCAATTCTTCCACAAACCAAAGGAAACCTTGGAGTTTAAGAACACACACACACACACACACACACACACACACACACACACACACACACACACACACACACACACACACACACACTCATTTTCTTCATCAGACGTCTGTGGTTATGGTTTGACAGTGGCCTGCCAAATGAAGAAAAAACAAACAACAGTCATTACGACTGATTCGCATGCTACATGTTGATTCGTGGAAGAGTTTGAGACATGACTTATTTACTGAGCACCACCCACTTCAAAACAGTGAGAAAAGCCCAGAGAAGTAGAGGCACAAGAAAAGGCATGCAGAAGTAAAATATTACAAGCAACTTTTTCATGAGGGACCTCACTGTCTATATCAAGACACCGGTAGCATTTGTTTTCAGGTTCTTTAAATTAAAAAAAAAAATAAAAAAGTCAGTGTGTTTCTATCTAATGGCTTTCATTCTAGTTTCCAAAATTCACATAAAAATACTGAAAATTTAGAAAAACTCAAAACATTGCAAAAAAGTTTTCACAAGCAGTAGAAAAGTTGATAAATCTATTGAATGTAAAAGTGAATAAGTGCAATTGAAACAGGTCTACAGAATTACATTTGTGCATGTTTGGACCATTGAAGCTGCAATGTTCATTAAATTAATATGAGAAACAAACAAAAATGTCATATCAGATGGGAAGCAGCAACAAAATACGACAAATTATCAAGAGCTGCAGAAACAAAT
>JAPTYQ010122696.1:2007-16641 GCA_029814465.1 Ostorhinchus cyanosoma | reverse complement strand
ATTTTTCTGTTTATTTGACTGTTGTTTGTTTACATCCTGTAAAGCCCTGTGAGATAACCTTGTTGTGATATAGGGCTCTACAAATAAAGCTGAAATGAATTGAATAGTTTTATGTCGTTTTGTCAAGACGACAAGTCCTAGCCCTGCAGTCTGGATCTTTCAGCTCCTTTGTCTATCTGTATCTTCAGTCAGTCTGTAGTTCCTCTTTCTTCTAATTTGTTAGTCTTTTTCAAGTGGTAATAATTTGTTAATAGGGGGTGGGGGGGGGTCTCAAAATAAAATTCTGCTTAGGGCCCCAGTTTGGCCAATGGCGGCCCTGCGGACCTTGGATCATAAAACATAGTGGAGTCAAGTATTCCAAGTATAAGTATTCAAATCCAATATTTAAACAAATTTAAACATAGAAAGCATAATAATTGGTATCCTGAAGAAGCAGACTTCAATCATTTGTTGCCTAAAGCTGAAGATACAAAAAACTCTGCAATTTAAAACAAGTCAGACCATAATAGCTTCATGTTTTTGAAACGTATAATATGAACTGGTCATTTGTGTGGATGGACATAGATGGTGGTCAACATTAGTTAATAACATTGCGAGCATGCGGTTGTTGAGTTTTAACCTGTTTGCGTTATATGGGGGCAGGTGTGGCTTAGAAGGCTGGAGCATTAGCTTGCAACCAAAGGGTTGCCAATTCAATTCCCCAGACTGGCAGAAAGTTTTTGGTTGATGCATTGTTGAGCAAGGCACATTTGGTTATGGGTTAAAAGTGGAAAGTCAATTTCGGTATGTGGAGCATGTGATCTACATACTAGCAAAAATAAAAGATCTTAAACTTAGATAAACTTAAATCCTTCCCATAGCACCAATGTGTATTATCAAAGTCACATTTCAATTGTGACTTGTGTTGATGCTGGATTAAACCAAGAGTACCTGATTTGTTTGGGTTTTTGTGCCACTGGGCTAAACTTTCCCAATCACTTTTCAGTTGAACCTTTGTAAAGCAAGATCCACATAGTTCTCAAACTATAGATGGTGAAAACAATAAATAAATAGATACATTTTGGCAAGGTATTGTCATGTCAGTCTCCGGACGTTAGTCTGGTTTTGTCTGTCTTGTCTGTCATTTCCTGTTTTATTTTGTTAAGTTCTCCTCATGTGTCATGTCTGGTGTCTGAGCTTCATGTTCCCCATCTCTTCCACCTGTGTGATTACCTTTCCCCGCCCTGATTTGTTACACCTGTGTCTCATTTTTCCTGGTTCCTCTCGTGTATTTAATCCCTGTGTTTCCCTTTGTCCCATGCCAGTTTGTATTTACCTGTTGTGTGATACCTACCAGTGTTTTTGGATCCTGTTTGTTTGTCTGCCTGTTTTTGACCCGGATTGCCTCTCTGACTCCTGCCTTTTCACCCAACCCTTGTCTGTGCCTCTGCTTCAACTGTTCCTACGTGTTTCGACCATTCTGCCTGTTTTTTGGTACGTGAGCCTGCCTGATCCTTTATGTCCTGTTGCCTGTCTGATAGCCTCTCCTTGTATGACCTGGTTTGGACTTTGACTATCCTCTGTTTCTCCCTAGTTGGATTACTGACATGTATTCTCAGTCCGGACAGCGAAGTCCGGTCTCTGGTCCAGATTACGGATCTTGAGAGGAGCCCAGGTCCCGTACCCTGCGAGGATATTTGTTTTGCTATTTTTTGTGAACTGTTCATTAATACTGTGTTGAATAAACACTGTTACATTTTACGTCTGTCTCTGGGTTTTGCATTTGGGTTCAGACTTCGTACTCCAGTCCTTACAGGTATATAATAGAAATAGAAATTTCAAATTTGGTACTTATTTCTCAAACTGTTCTCTTGTGGTGACTAATTTTCTAAAGGATATAAAATGTTCTGACTTATGAGGCATATAAAATTTAAAAATTGCTCATGTTATGACAATGTTTACCATGGAAAAAAAAAACTTAAAGAGAAAGCATTAATATATGCACAAAATATGAAGTCGGTTTCTTCAATCTGTTCCTTTAGGAAATCCATTCTGTATTGTTTTATTCAAAGGTATGTAAGTCTGAAGTTGCACAATTTTTGATAGAAATTCATCTGTTAAGAAAGAAGCAGAGATCAACAGTAGAAAATCACCATTTAATCTACAGAGTTAGACAGGCAAGTGAAGATATGGTCATACTTCATGTCTCATCTGAGCAGGTTTTTAGGCACACTGACATACATTTAAAAATATCATATATTATAGCATATATTATTCTATGGAGCATAAAACCTCTTTACCATAATGTATGCACTTCATCATTGGCTGTACAAAAATACATTTAAATCTTCTCTTTCGCTGCACATCGTGTGTATCTGTGTGTGTGTTCATGGGCAAATGTACATGTTTCTGATTGATATTTTTCATCTATGTGCGTGTGGTCCACTTCTTGTTTCAGCCAAAATCGATGCGTGGGCGGTACTCAAGAACCATGGGATATGTCTGAGGAAAAAAAGAAAAACCATTAGTGCTGCTGCTGTACCAGAAAGCACATATAAATACTAGGTCCTGTGGATGGTATCAATGCTCCTGAGTTTATCAAAAATAGAATATTTATGTACATTATTTCATCATTCAAATTCTGCAATGTCCATAACAAGCAGTCAAAGATGTTGTCAAACGTGATGTTGTAATTGTTTGTGTTCAGCTTTAATTCGTGCTTTATGAAAATGCTACTCTATTAAGGTTCTAGGGTTTCTCTCTCAATCAGTGTCACAGCCTGGCTGTCACAGCCATAACAAAGAGGAGACATGCTGTGTAAAATTAACAAAAGTGATTTATTATAGCCAGAATGATTTAAATAATACAAAACAAGTGCTCGAAATAATAAAGTAACAAAGACAAAAATTAACAAAAGAGAAACTCAAAGGAGCATCACCGGGCTGGTGCATCTGCAGGGAAGGAGAGAGAGAGAGTTAATAGCCACAGCTTTATATATGGGTGACATCAGGCCCAGGTGTCACCAATGACTATTACAATTACCATCTAAATGGAACTATTCCCTGACAGCAGGAGTTGTCACGATCAGACTGCACTTCCTTACAGGTCCACTTAAAAGCTAGACCCCCATGTTAAAATGTCCAAATGTCCAGAGATGAATGAATCAATGAATGACTGAATAAATTTATCTTTGGTTTGTACATCAATCATTGCACTCAGTACAACAATCCCAATAAACAAAAAAACCAAAAAAGAAGAAAGAAGCAAGAAAAAAAAAAAGCAATAAGCAAAAGTTTATTTTTTCTGCCTATCCTTTTCATCTGATACACTGCTTACATTAAATTAAATGTGTACAGCATCGAGCATTCACTGCATGAACAGAGACAAGAAAAAAACAACAAATGTATCTACCATCTCAATTCAACATTCCTAAATAATTTTAAACTTAAGGCATCTTTTTTCCCTTCTTCCTGTCTCCTTTCCCTTTCCTTCCTCCCCTCTCTAACTTTGTCAAAGGAGTGAATAATTAAATTCATCATCAGGTCCATTCTATAATTTCACACCCACACCCCAGTCCATCCAGACTTCATATTTGTCCTCACTTTAATCCATTCACAAATGTAAAGATCTCTGAAATGATAATTGCTCTCACCTAATTCCAAGAAGTGACAAATTGCATTTGGGACAATACTATTTGTGTCCCTAATCTTCCATATACCTCTTTAGAAATATTGTTTTTATACCTCTCTTTAAATATATTTATGTTTGTACTTTGCTTTATGTCTTGCTCCAGACTGTTCCACAAAGTCACTTCACAGCTTGATATGCACATATTTTTCAATGTTGTTCTTACTTTATGCTTTGTCATATTTAGCTCTCCTCTTAGATTGCAGCCTCCTTCTCTTTCAGTGAACATTCCCCAGATATTTTTTGGCAGTAGATTATTTCTTGCTTTGTACATTATCTTTGCTGTTTTAAATTTAACCAAAGCCGTAAATTTCAATGTGTGTGATTGTATAAATAGTGGGTTTGTGTGTTCTCTGTATCCTGCTGGGTTTAATATCCTTATTGGTCTTTTCTGTAGTGTGCAAATGGGCTGTAGAGTGCTTTTATAGATGGTTCCCCAGACCTCCATACCACAGGATAGATACAGTAAAAATAGTGAATATAGAATATGCAATTATTTAAAATCCAGAATCTGACTTATTTTTCCCAGGATTGTGGTGCATTTTGCCAGCTTTGCTCTTATGTGGCTTATAAGAGGTTTCAAGCAGATTTTGTGGTCCAAGACTACACCAAGAAATTTTATTTCATTTACTCTATTTGTGTATTATAAATAGCTTTGGACCTAACACACATACTCCACATGTTATTTCCATGTACTCTGATTTATGTTCACCTATTTGCACAAACTGTTGTCTGTTCCTTAAATAGCTTTTCAGCCAGTTCAACCCAACTCCCTTTATCCCAGATCATTCCAGTTTAGTTAATAATGTATGATCAATGGTATCAATGGCTTTTTAAGGCCCAGAAATACTCCTACTGCTATTTTTTTGTTCTCTATACAATTTGTGATGTCTTTCATTAATTCTATTAGTTCCAGCGATGTTGATCCATCTGTTCCAAATCCATAGACCTTCAAGTAGATTTTGTTTTTCAATTAATTTGTCCAGTATGTTTGTAAAGAGTTTTTCAAGTATTTTGGAGAGCTAGGGGAGTATAGAAACAGGCCTGTAGTTTGTGTAATGACGTCTGTCCCCAGTTTTAAACAGTGGAATCACTTTTGCTGTTTTCATTTTGTTTGGAAATGTACCTGATTGCAAAGACAAGTTGCAGATGTGGGCCAGTGGATTTGTGATTTCTTCAACAGCATTTTTCACAGTTTTCATAATGATATTGTTCAAGTCTGTAGAGGTTTTGTTTTTATAATTTCTTATGATCTCCATGATTTCTTTTTCATCAAATGCTCCCAGAAAAATTGTGCTTGGGTTTCTATCAACCAAACCTTCTACACCTCCACAGTCTGTTGCATGGATGTTATTAGCCCCATATTAGGGTGGCTCGAGCCACCCTGAAATATCTCAAACCCATCCTATAATTTTCGGCCAATTTTTAAAAATTATTTATATTTTTTTATTTTTTTTTCATTCTTTTTTTTTTTTCTTAAACAAGTGCAGTAAAGCACTGAACATGAGCCAGCAAAAATGCAAGAAATCTGAACACATTTTGGTTTGATTATTTATTGTTTAATGCAGTTATTAATATCATTATGATTCCTATTCCTCATTATCTCAATGGGTCCGTGTCAAGCGTCACGTACTTACATGAGCATCTGCAACTGGACAATGTTGGATAGCAGGCATGGTGCAGCGCCTTCTTTGAAGCCCCCTCAATATTTGGTCTAATATGTGACAAATAATATGTCCTCCTGAATAAGCTTTACTAGATCCGTCACTTGTTCCTGATTTACATTAAATGTAGGAAACACAAGAGAACCAGGGTGAAGTAGCGAGCAATTAAATAATGAATGCTACTTTAAATAGCATAGAAATGGTGAGAAGTGTGTCCCCAAGGTGTGATGGTCTTCAACTAATGAATGAATTGACAAAGCCTTACTTTGTGCTCTGAAAATTTTTCAGCGCACACAGTATCTTACCTCCTCCTAGGGCTAAGCCACCCCTGTATCTCAAATCTAGTGACGCCCATGGTCTGTTGTCTCTGGTTCTTCTATTTTTGTTGATAATACTGTTCCCACATTTAGGAAGAATCTGTTAAAACCATTCACCACCTCTTCTATATTATTGCGGGTCTTGTTATTTTCAGTGAAATATTCCAGACAGTTGATGGTTTTGGCTTCTTTTCTAACAATCCTATTTAGAACTTTCCATATACCTTTTATGTAATTTCACATTTTTTCCCCAATAATTTATTAGAATATTCTTTCTTACATGTCCTCATAATGTTCATTTATGTTTATACTTCTTATACTTTTCCTCTGCCTCTTTAGTACTGTGCTTTACAAATTGTCTATATAATCTTTTTTTTTTTCTTTTTACAGGCATTTTGTAGCCCATTGGTGACCCATGTACTACTTGCGAATTTATGTATATTCTTGTGTTGCTTTATAGGACATTTTTTTTATCATATCATTATGTCACTTTTTAGTGCAATCATGGTTTCCTTTGTTTTTATTCTTATATATCTTATATAAAGCAAAAACAGGTAAGTGGTCACTGATGTCTGTTAGTTCTTACTAACAGAGTCCACTTTCTGTATGGTTTTCCAAGAGTGGGAAGTGATCCTGCTTGATTTGGTGACTATTGGATACAAGCCCATGCTAAAAATTTTTGGATTCAGGAGGTCAATGCTAAAATCACCACAGACAAACAGAACCATCTGCATGGTTATCTTTGAGAACATGTTTTCCATCCAGTCTCTAAACACTTCAATATTTGATCCAGTTATTGACAGCTACAATCATTTTTTCAATAATTTTACCTTTCAAACCATTTTCTATGTATATTGCCACCCCTCCTCCATTTTTGTTGTTGTTGATATAATTAAATTCATAATCATCTAGTTCAAAATCTACTCCCTTCTCATTGTTGATCCAGGTTTCTGATACAGCTATTATGCTAAATGGAGTACTGAATTGACTGAGATATTATTTGATTTTGTGGAAGTTGGCATATTAACTTCTGCTGTTGAAATGAATAATTGATATCTTATGTTCTGGTGTCATTTTTGCATTGTATTGATTTTCTGTATATTAACTGCAGGTGTTGTTGATATTGCTGAGTAGGTTATTCTCCGGATCTATATTATTTTCTATATCTTGTGCTTTGTGTTCAGTGTAACTGAAAGTGTCCAGTTCTCTTGTCAGTTGTTCTGTCATGATTGTGTGTTGTGTTTAGTCCCTGAGTTTGATTGTTTCCTCGTTATGTTTGGTTCCATCAGAATCTGTCCAGTTCCCCAATGTCTTGGATGACCAGGGGCCTCATGTACAAAGATGTGTATAGATTTCATACTAAAACCTGGCGTATGTTTATATCCGTAAAAGTCTGTATGCACAAAACAATCCGGATGAACAAAACTGCGTACGCACGAATCCAAGCACATTTCTGTTGTACTTCCCAATCAGCGTGGAATTGATCGCATTTGTTTGAGTACCGGACTCCTTCCTCTCCACGCCTACATTTACATATGCAAATTGGTATTAACAGGGCCTGAAAGTGGGATTCCCTCTGCGATTCCCCTATCTGCATGATCAGATGATGACATCAAAGGTGAATGAAGACTGTTGTCCACCGACAAAGCGGAGGCCAAAACAGGCAGAGGAAGAGTCCCAGTGGGACCTTAATGTAAAAAAAAACAAAAAAAAAAACTTAATGTAACGTAAAGATTAGTCATTACCAAATAATGCATGGACTTCTGTAATCATTTCCACTTTCACCTCCAAAAATCTAAACCATGAGATTGGTGATGACTGATCACAGTTTTCGGGCATGAAACTGTGATAAATGTTTTGACATCAAGCATTTTAGAATGTCCAGTGGGAATGAACACACACCGTGGGCTTGGACCAGCCTCCCGGTGTCAGCCGATGCTTCGGTTCGTCAACAGCTGCTGATATCTGTCCTCGTCCTCACCCGAGTCACAAGAGGACGTGGTAAGGGCAGTTGGCGGCATCAATGAGATCTGGACTGACCTATAAATGTTCTCACAGACATTAACATTCAATACATTTAGCAACAAGTGAAGTTTATGTCATTGTGTCTGTATATGGTTGAAATTTACCAGGCTGATTGGCAGTGATGGGTCCAGTGTCTGGGTGGTCTGGTTCGGGGGTGGGGGTAGTAGGATGGGTGTGTCGGTGTGTTAATTGTTCATTTGTGTATCCCTGATGTGAACATCATTCAGATGAATGAACTTTTTCACATTATTTACAGTTTCCCAGTATCACCTCTAAGTGTCGCCAAAGGTTCCAAAGCAATAGAAACATGTCTATGCCAGGTATGGAGTTGGCATGGAGGACCACACATTTCCACAGTCATTTCACTCTTTGTACATCTGAACGTGAGCGTGGAAAAGGGCGTACGCCACATTTTTGGGTGTATGCACCATTTGTAAATGAGGCCCCAGGACCTTAACCTCTTCAGGGATTCCTTTCAGTTAAATAAATACTTTGCAGTTTTGTGTGCATGTATTTTGTATTTTTCCTTGCTTCTTCAGTAGTCTAGCCCTTCTGGCTATGTCCGCATTTTTTTTTGGTCAAATGTTCATTTAGATAAACATCCAAACGTTTTAGTTTTCTCCCTTTTTTTAATAGTTCCATTTTGTGCTTTCTGTTGGCAAATATTACTATGGCTGGTTTCCCCATGTTGTTTCTCCGTGGGAGAGGGTGACATGCTTCGATGTTACTGCTGTTTACCTCAATCCCCTTGGATTGAAGGAATGCTGTCACCTGCTGCTCTACCGAGTTGATGGTCTCCTCGCTCTGGTTCTCTCCATCTCCTCCCGCCAGTACCTGGGCATATGACCTGGGTTTAATCTGAAGACAATGTCATTCATGTGAGTGTATTGCTCCACATCAGCCATTCGATTCTTGAGAAAGACTATCCTTTTTCCTTTCCCTATATTCTGCAGACAAAGAGCTTTTCCATCCTCCACCAGGTACAGAATGTTCCTCTGCTGTAGCCTGAGAGTAGAGACCAGAAAGTCGAAGGATTTCCTGATGTTTTCCATGTTCTCAACCAAAGGAGCTCTTCTCGGGGCTATTGCATTGTCTTGTTATGCTGGCTGTTGGCAGCCTATCTGGTGAGTTAGCACTGTAGCACAACTGTGCTTACCCAGCCACTGGCTTCACTGGCTTTCACAAATCAGTGTCATAATCCAGGCAATGGTCAAAACCAATACTCTCTTTCAATCAGTCCGACGTCTGTATTCCAAGATCAGTTGCCAGTTGTTGAAATAGCAGGACCTCACCCCGTGCATTCCACCTTCCATGCATTCTGCCTCCCACGACCATCAACACCTTAGCTCAAGTTACACCTCGCTTTCCTGACACCCGTCCCCACTTTTTTGCATCTGTTGTCCTCACATTCCTGAAAAGAAGTTATTTAATAGTCATTTATTATTTTTAATAAGGCCCTAATTTTGGAACAAAAAAAACTGTACTGCATGTACTCTTTCCTCTGTTTGCAAATTGTCACATACGCACATGACCCTAATAAATGTGAATGACAGAATCCATACAGTGGGATAAGTGAAATAATTTATATAGATTTATCTATTTTGCTTTTTTTGCTTTTGTCTGTAATTTGGTGTCCTCTCCAGCAGATGGTGACATATGATTGCCTGAATTGCCTATAACTGCCTGGCTTTATTAACCCATAAAGACTCAGTGCTTCTACAGTGTAGCTCCCTAAGAAATCTGTTTTATGTATTTAATCAATATTAACTGATTTACCACCATTTATTTTAAGATTATCCTCTAACCCTAACCCTACAATGCAGTAAACCTATGTTTATGAATGTAAAGGGACAAAAAATTCAACACCTACTGGGATTTGAAACCTGCTATTCTGTGTGATAGATCCATGCTCTAACCATTACACCACTGAATCAGGCAATTACCTGGGGAAAAACTGATTTTTTTAACATAGACGTGTATGTTTCAAAGTTAAAATTGAAAGTAAGAGTAAACTTCACCAAAACGGAGATTATTCCATAACCATAGGTCCAATCTCAAAAATTCTTTTGTGTGTGGTCTCTGCGGACTCCTGTATAACGTGTGGAAAAAGGTCCAAAATTAATAAGCAGCAATCGCAGGAACGTGGAGTTAAATTAAAAGCCAAATTGCCAACTTCCTGTTGGAGTTAGCTCATGGGTGTCAGCGGATAATTTGTCGCGCTTAACGAGACCAACATTTTGGTGTTTGTTTCTTGTCTGTGCGACATTCCTACTGACCACTAGGGCCAGGTGGCGCTACAGAGCCTATTTTGGCACCTAAGAGGTTAATTTTGGCATTTTATGAACGTTTATCAGCCACAACATGCATGCCAAATCTGGTGAGTTTTGGAGCATGATGAGGTCAAATTGCAGTTTAAAGTGGAAAATGTCTAAAAATATACTAATTTAAATATAATCATAACCATATATCCTATCTCAAAATAATTTGCATGTGAGAGTTGTGGTGACTCCTGCAAATGTATAGATGTAAAACATGCGGGCAAAAAGTCCAAAGTGAAAAAGGAGTTCCAGACGTCGCAACTTTCCGGGCTCATTGAAAAAAGAAAAAAAAACAAAACTAAGGCAGTAATTACAAAGTTATGAGATCACTTTTTCGAGAAGGGTTTGCTCCACCTTAAGTGGGGGAGTTTGAGTGCCCGAATGACCCCAGGACCTATGTTGTCTGGGGCTTCATGCCCCTGTTAGGGTCTCCCATGGCAAACAGGTCCTGGGCGATGGGCCAGACTGAGAGCAGTTCCAAAGCCTCTACGAAGAAAAAATACCGAGGACTGTGACGTTGCCTGGCATGGCGCAGCCGGGGCCCCACCCTGGAGCCAGGGGCCCAGGGTTGGGGCTTGCATGCGAGTGCCTGATGGCCGGGCCTTTGCCCACGGGGCCTGGCCTGAAATGGTGACGTGGGTCCGTCCCCCGGTGGGCCCACCACCCGCCGAGGGATCCATAGTGGCCGGGTGCGGTGTGGATTGGGTGGCAGTCGACGGCGGGTGGCTTGCCGACCCACTCCCCGGACACGGAGTCTAGCTCTTGGGACATGGAATGTCACCGCGCTGGGGGGGAAGGAGCTGGAGCTTGTGAGGGAGGTCGAGAGGTACTGTCTAGATATAGTCGGGCTCACCTCCACTCACAGCTTGGGCTCTGGTTCTTGGCACTTTTCTGGTGTTGCTCATGGTGAGGGGCGGCGGGCTGGTGTGGGCTTACTCATAGCCCCTCAGCTCAGTTGCCATGCATTGGAGTTCACCCCAGTGAATGAGAGGGTCGCATCACTGCGCCTTCGGGACAGGTGCCTCACTGTTGTTTTGGCCTATGGGCCAAACAGCAGTGAAGAGTACCCGGCCTTCCCGGGGTCCCTGGGAGAGGTGCTGGAAGGTGCCCTGACTGGGGACTCCATTGTTACCCTGGGTGACTTCAAAGCCCACGTGGGCAGTGACAGTGTGACCTGGATGGGGTGATGGGGAAGAACGGCCTCCCCGATCTGAACCTGAGTGGTGTTTTGTCATTAGACTTCTGTGCTAGTCCCAGTTTGTCCATAACAAACACCATGTTCAAACACAAAGATGTCCATAAGTGCACGTGGCACCAGGACACCCTAGGCCAGAGGTCGTTGATCGATTTTGTGGTCGTGTCATCAGACCTCCGGCCACGTGTTTTGGACACTCGGGTGAAGAGAGGGCCTGAGCTGTCAACCGATCACCACCTGGTCGTGAGTTGGATCTGCTGGACGAGGAGGAAGCCAGACAGACTTGGCAGGCCTAAACGTGTCGTGAGGGTCTGTTGGGAACATCTGGCAGAGCTCGAGGTCAGCGTGGTCTTCAAGTCTCACTTCCGGGAGAGTTTCTCCCAGATTCCAGGGGAGGCTGGGGACATTAAGTCTGAGTGGACCATGTTCACCACCTCCATTGCCGAAGCGGCTGCTCGTAGCTGTGGCCGCAGGGTCTCCGGTGGTAGACACCGGAAGTAAGGGCTGCTGTCAAGCTGAAGAAGGAGTCCTATCGAGCCTTGTTGGCTCATAGGACTCCCAAGGCAGCTGGCGGGTATGCTGCGGCCCGGGCGGTTGTGGAGGCAAAAACTCGGGACTGGGAGGAATTCAGGGAGGCCATGGAGTAGGACTATCGGTCAGCCTCGAGGAAATTCTGGCAAACCGTCTGGCGCCTCAGAAGGGGAAAGCGGTTCCCCACCAACATTGTTTACAGTGGAAGAGGGGAGCTGCTGACCTCGACTGGGGATGTTGTTGGGCGGTGGAAGGAATTCTTCGAGGATCTCCTCAATCCTGCTGCCACATCTTCAATTGGAGGAAGCAGAAGCTGAGGCCTCAGAGGTGGACTCGTTTATCACCCAAGCCGAAGTCACTGTGGTGGTTGGCAAGCTCTTCAGTGGCAGGGCACCAGGGGTGTACAAGATCCGCCCTGAGTCCCTCAAGTCTCTAGATGTGCAGGGACTGTCTTGGCTGACATGTCTCTGTAACATCGCGTGGCGAACAGGGACAGTACCCCTGGACTGGCAGACCGGGGTGGTGGTTTCCTTTTTCAAGAAGGGGGACCGGAGGGTATGCTCCAACTACAGGGGGATCACACTCCTCAGCCTCCCGGGGCAAGTCTATTCCAGGGTACTGGAGAGGAGGATCCGACCGATGGTCAGACCTCATATCCAGGAGGAGCATTGTGGTTTTCATCCCGGATGTGAAATACTGGACCAGCTCTATACTTTCCATTGGGTGCTCGAGGGTTCATGGGAGCCCAACCAGTCCATATGTGCTTTGTGGATTTGGAAAAGGCGTTTGACTGTGTCCCCCGTGGTGCCCTGTGGGGGGTGCTTCAGGAGTATGGGGTCCAGGGCCCTCTACTAAGGGCAGTCCGGTCCCTGAATGACCAAAGCAGGAGCCTGGTTCGCATTGCTGGCAGTAAGTCAGATCTGTTCCAGGTGCATGTTGGACTCCGGTGTGGCTGCCTTTGGTTCTGTTCATGATTTTTATGGACAGAATTTCTAGGCAGAGCCAGGGGCTTGAGGGGGTCTGGTTTGGGGGCCACAGGATCTCATCCTTCCCCCACTTGTTCACGAGTGGGGGAAGGATGGAACGGGAGATTGACAGGCGGATTGGTGCAGCATCTGCAGTGATGTGGGTGTTGTATCAGTCCATCGTGGTGAAGAAGGAGCTGAGCCAAAAGGCGAAGCTCTCGATTTACCAGTCAATCTACGTTCCTACTCTCACCTATGGTCATGAGCTTTGGGTCATGACCGAAAGGACAAGATCTCGGATACAAGCGGCCGAAATGAGTTTACTCTGCAGGGCATATCCCACCAGGAGGAGGCCTCGGAGAAGACCTAGGACACACTGGAGAGACTACGTCTCTCAGCTGGCCTGGGAATGCCTCGGAGTCCCCTGGAAGAGCTGGAGGGGGTGTCTGGGGAAAGGGAAGTCTGGGCATCCCTGTTTAGACTGTTGCCCCTGCGACCTGGCCCTGGATAAGCGGAAGACAATGGATGAATGGATGGTTTGCTCTATCTTTTGGTGCTATTTAGAAGCCAATCCGGCAACAATAAGGTGACAAATATTTTGGCATTGGTTCCATGTCTTTAAGACATTCCATTTGGCCAGTAGGGCCATTTCCATATATTTTTCTTACATATGTGGTATTAGAGAGTACATTTTGGCACCAATGTGGTTAATTTTTACATTTTATCAAAGTTTTTGCCAGACCTGACATGCGTGCCAAATTTGGTGAGTTTTTGACCACGTTTAGGAGGTCAAATTCCAGTTCAAAATGGAGGCGGTATAATAATAATAATATAAAAACGAACAAAAAACAATGGGGACTTGCCAGTCAAGGCAACTGCTTCATTAACCCATAAAGACCTAGTGCTTCTTCTGTGGTAGCTCCCTACCAAATATATTCTGCACATTTAATTTACTACTATTTATTATATTATCATCTACCCTAATCCTGCAATGCAGTAAACATGTTTATGAAAGTAAAGGAAAAAAAGTTAACCCGACCTGGGACTTCAACCCTGCTCCTCTGTGTGACAGCCCCATGTTCTGACCACTGTCCCATCACAGTCAGACAGACATACACTGAAAAGTAGGTTTTTTTAAGAGATGTGAAATTTTCAGAGTTACAACTGAAAGTAAGAGTACTCTTCAACAAAACTCAGATTATTCCATAACCTTAAGTCTGATCTCAAAAATTCTTTCTCTGCAGACTTGTGAACAAACTCCTGTATAAAGTCTGAAATAAATAAGCAGTACTTGAGGGAACGTGGAGCTACTTTGAAAAGCAAATTGTCAACTTCCTGTTGGCATTAACTCATGGGTGTCGGCAGATGATTTGTCGGGCTTATTGAGACCAACATTTTGATGTTTGTTTCATGTCAGTGCAACATTCCTACTGGCAGGTAGGGCCATTTTTGTGCTCATAGGTGGTGCTACAGAGCCCATTTTAGGATCTAAGGGGTTAATTTACATATTTTATGAAACTGTTTGTCAGCCATGACATGTATGCCAAATTTGGTGACTTTTTGAGCATGATGAGGGGGTCAAATTGCAGTTTAAAGTGGAAAAAGATGAAAAATATACGAGTTTGAATACATCCATAACCGTACATCCTATCTCAAAAATTTCTGCACGTGAGAGTTGTGGTGAGCATAGATATATAACATATTGGAAAAAAGTCCGAAGTGAAAGATGAGTTCCAGACTTTGCAACTTTCCGGGCTTATTGAAAAAAAAAAAAAAAACTAAGGTAGTTATTACAGAGTTATATAGAACTTTTTAGAGAAGGGTTTACTCTATCTTTTGGAGTTATTTAGAAGATAATACAACAAACGGTTTTAGAGGACATATTTTTAGAGATTACTTTGAAAGGCAAATTGCGTACTTGAGGAAGAAGATTTAGATACTCCGTACATCAAA
>JAPTYQ010122690.1:1293-16643 GCA_029814465.1 Ostorhinchus cyanosoma | reverse complement strand
CCCCCCCCCCCCCCCCCCCAAAAAAAAAAAAAAAGCAAGCTGCCGGTTTGATTAATGGTGATGCTTATAAGAGGCCTCAGTGCAGGAGTTTAGCTCAGAGCTAGGTGTGCAAAGGAATGCATACTGTACATGAGCTGAATGTGAAGTTCACTTTTTGTTCCACTTCCCATAAGAGCAGTAAATAATGTGCATAAATGAGTAGTCTTGCTTTTCTCGAAGTTATACTATGTGTATCTATTTTTGTATATGCTTGCCAATTTAAATGCCATGATGCCAGCATAGACCTAATTTAGCTCTTTTTACACCTTTGTAAGCAAGTTGAGTAAGTTGTGCCATCTTTTGCAAGGCAAAATAATATACTGTCTACTTTTCTGCATGGGCTAAAGTATGTTATAAAGAAATGGAGCTTTACAACTTAAAACTGAATGGCATCTTCCATCACAACATCAGCTGGAATTCCAAATTGCCTCTTGCAGTTTGTAAAAAAATATGTATATATTATTCATACACAGGCAATAATGGCACATTTCAGTCTCCGGTAAAAAAATCGTTTGAGTTTCTCTGTTTAGAGCTCGGCATTCATTTCATGTCTTGCATACAAATAATAAAAAAAAAAAAATGCTAGTTAAATATCAGATTTGGATTAGAGGCAAAAATAAGTTGCCACCTGTGTACATTCTTTTGATCAGCAATAGATTTCATTGCAACAAAGAAAAAAAACATTGAAATATGATATGTGTATCATTATCACACAAGATAAGATCTATTCTCAATTAGCTGTAATTGGCAGGTTATGGCAGCAACAAGGAACACCCTGTAAATGAGGAAAGTAAAGCAGTGATGGGAGTGACAGTGGGAGATAAAAGTAAACAGAACTGTGCAGATAATCACAAAGTCTCATATTCTTTCACTGTTAGATTTGTGTTTGAGTTTGAATTAGCATCTTATATGGTGCAGCAAACATAGGAAGTGTAGGGGGAAAAATGTGATGTGAGGAGGTTAAGTTCCAGCCCACACATGCCGCCTACGCACTACAGATGTGTACAGTATGTGGGCTGGGAGGATGTCTTTGAATGTAAAACACTCTTGTATAGCCCAATGTCTTTTGATCAAGCAAATGAGAAAATTCAGGCAAAGTTACATGAACGTGGCATCCACTGCAGTCAGTGTACGTAGCTATTGCATAAAGTGTTTTTATTGAAGATCCTTTGTCACTAGAGAATATATTTTGCCTATTGTTTCTGCGCTGGGATGTTTGACCTTCATTCTACAGACTTTGGTTCTCAATTCATATTCCTCTGCTCATGAAGAAAACTTGTTTCCTGTGCCTGAGTTAAAGCACAGGTGTGAGCAATGTGTCCATGCTAGAATGATTTAGGCATCACAGATTTCAGATTAGGCTGGCTCTACCAATCGTCTGTTATGTAAGTTACAAAGTGATATGCGATTTAAAGGCCCCGTCCCAAAGTTCCCCCTTGGCCCCTAGCACTCGTTTTGGAGTCCACTCATTTTTTAAGTGCACTTCGGACGGAGTCACAAGGGGTTAGGGAAGTTCTACAGACACAATGGGACTCTGGTGTCATCAATAAGTGAGGTCGTGTATATTCGGAAGTTGACAGTAAATACAGCGGTACATGAATCCACATGATGACCGAACAAAACTACACCATGGTCGGTCCAGGAGATTCAGGCTTTGGTGGCCGATATAAAAATTCAGACGAGACAACATGAAACGAGCGAATTTATCAACAATTCCCTGAACAGAAAACACGGAAGTACCCGCTTTGGCGTTCAGGTAAAGTCAGTACTATCCTGGAATGGAAACGCTCCAGAAATATGGAGCCGAGCCGAGTCATTACCAGTGGAAAAGCGGCATTACATTTGTGTGATTCCTTTCCAGCTCCTGTTGACATGTTTACCATATGTTTATGCTGGAAAAGTTTGTTCGTAAAGCACTGTGGGCGGGGCAAAGCGGCAGATTCTTCCCCTCTGATTGAAGCAAAAGGCAGCGAGTCTGCATCCAAGCTGACTTCTTTTCAAGGGACAGAATGTCCACTCCCCCTCGATGCTAAAGAGAAATGGGACACACCACCCCTACGAAACTTCACTCGAAATGTAGGGGTAGGGAAGAAATGTAGGGGAAGGGAGAACTTTGGGATGGGGCCAAAGCCAACAATGGACTTTTCAGTGAGGTATAAAATCTATCATTTCCAGCAGCTAAAGTTTTCAAATAAACAATATTTGCATATTCATAGTTAAGGGACTTTCTCTGATTATGGAGAAGGAGCATCTGAGACAAAAATTATTGTTCAAAGCAGAGTATTTTTATATCTTATCACATGCCTGAAGGGGCTCTTTAAAGAAACAAGATGAGAATGGGCTTTTTGGAACATTAACGCTGCATTAATTGAGTTTTTTGGCCACTAGGGGGAAACAAAACATGATGAAAATGCCTTATTTTGTTGATTTTTGTTGAAACAATTTAAGTGCACCCAGATCCCTTTTTTGACCATATGGAATTCCACTCATGACTTGTCTTTTCTTTTAGCCCCCTAGCTCTTTACTATGTCTTTACTGTCCAATGCTTTTCTATGATAACAGTCCACCATTTATGATCAACAAGGTGGATGAGAGCAGAGTTTGCAGGGTGTAAAAGTGCACATTTGTGTGCTAATCCTTTGTGGGTTCATCACTAGCACTGAACCCTTTAACCGTCTAATGAATTGTCCTATTAAAATATCGATCAGAGTGGCTTTAATGAGCATCTAATTAAAAAAATATACATCCTGATAGGATATTGATGTACTTCCTCTGATGTCCTTGAGAGAGATCTCCATCTTTTCATTAATACTAAAATACTTGGACAGCTGGCAAGATGGCAGCATGAAAATAGTATGAATGAAGGAAAGAAGGAGGCATTTGAAGGATATAACAAAATATCCATGGTCTTTTCAGTCCAGTGAAGCACTACCACTAAGCTTTGCTGTGTTGCCAGACTGCTGGTTTTCACACATCTTAAACCAAACTCATATATGAGCTGAACCCAACTAGGACTTATAAAGCTTAACCACTGAGCACGACGCATCAGATGAGAATATGGAAAGTCAGAATAAACGCTACCTACATTCACCTGGAGTTAAAAACCCATTAACAGATGTGGCACTGTCACAATACACACAAAGCTGGGCTGCCTTAGAGGAGCAGGCTGAGTGCTCTCAGGCCACATCCCCAGCTCCCTTTATGATCTGTAATGGGATTGTTGAGGAGCGCCAGCAGCATCCTCATCACAGGACAAAGCCCACTTAATGGGATATGATTCGCCCTGAAAGGCCGAGGAAGAGCGGTTTCTCACTGAACCTGCTTATCCCTGGAAACCACTCTAGCCCCACATGCCCACCCCCTCCATTCACCTTCCAACTAGAAACTGGCATGTGTATTCTGCTCTGTATCACCAGTACCATTCATGGGGCGTGGATGTGTGTATAGGTGTGTGTGTGTGTGTGCGTGTGTGTGCGTGTGTGTGTGTGTGTGTGTGTGTGTGTGTGTGTGTGTAGGTGTGTGTGTGTTTGGGACAGGGGTGGTGGTAGAAGACAGAGATGAAGAGGCAGAGCAGCAGTGCCATGAGAGACACCGTTTGTGGCTTATCGGTGCACAAGCCCCAGCATGCTCAGTGGCGTGGACCGGCTCAAGGGATGGAAGCACAACTTGTTCAGCTGCTGAGATCGCTGGAAGTGAATACGGAGTGGTGCCGCTGCTGTTTTGAACCCACCAATGCCTCGAGACGGCTTATCTTCTCAGCTGGAGTAGAGAGGAGTGCACTGAGGAAAAGTTTGATGAAGTCTTGACTTCTGGTCAGTCCAAGCAAGTCAGGCTTTGCTTTGGGTTACAAATAGTTTCAGTCCTTATTTGTAAAGTACCAACAATCTAAGAGCATGTGTCAAAATCAAAGAGGAGTAAATTAGCATTTAATGAACTGTTATCCTGGCCTTAGGTATACAGTCCATATGCCAAAAAGGGTATATTCACTTGTACTAGTTTGGTAGATAGTTGTAATGCTGCATAGGAGGTGCTATTGTAAACAGATTTAGTGTATGAAAAATATTCAAAGGAGGTTTTAGTGATATTTTTCAAGTCATGCAAACAGATTTGTGGGTTACTGAGAGTAAAGCAGCCCCTGCTTTTCCCTCCCACTGTTCTTATCCTCCTCCTTTCCTCTGTTTACCTTCAGTATTGTGCCCCCTGGCTCAGCTCTTTAAGTTGGACAGTCCATGACTGGGTCATTTTAATCCACTTTACTACTCCATTTTCCTTGTACATATGATATCATGTTGAAAAACTCTTAGTGCTTGAGGGACCCTGACCTTCACCTATCTCTGTTTTTTTTCTTTGTTTTCTTTTCTACAGTGCGTGCCTTAACTGCATCATGAAATCGGTAGCAGACACAGTGTCTCCGCATGAGGCAGGGGCATTGATCATAATTATTATACATGCTGAGCTTTTGTAATCACCTACGGTACGCTGAGATCTGCCGTGCACTTCCCTCTTGTATGTGAACTGCACACAGTTGAAAAGTTTTGCATATTTTCCCATCGTTGTCTTCAGACAGGAGCATAATAGTTGTGATTGCATTTGTGCAGATGCTCAAAAGCCCTGTTCGCATGTATGTGTGTTTAAGTGTGGACATGAATTTTAATGTGATGGGGAGCTTCAATTTATGTAGTCGTGTCTGTGTGTGTTTGTGTGTTTATTCATGTGTGCATGTCCACTAGGGAGCACTGGGGTACTTTCAGCCAACAAAAAAAAAAACCCTCCTCCTTTTCTGTCTGATCTTGCTGGAACAGTGAACTAAAGCCAACAGCTACCAGTCACATCAGCACTGTAACACAGGGAAAAAAAGATCAGCACCTCTGAATTTTGTCTGTGCCAGCTGGATGACATTTTGTTGACCTTGCCATGCTTGCATCAAGCCCATGAAATCAAGCCACAGTCCTTGTTTCAGCACACATATATTATCTACACACACACACACACTACTATAACCTGACCTTGGTGGTTGCTCTTGTAGTGCTAAGTAAAAAAAGAACACGGGCTCGCCCAAAAAGAACGTTACACTGCTTTGCTGCTGGCGTTCAAGCTGAGTGAGGGTAAAGGTTCACACACACAGGTTAGCGCTGCTGTCGATTTCAGTACAGAGTCTCACTTGTCATAACTGGAGGTTTTGCTGACCTGCAAATACACTGGTGATAAGACCCTTCTTTTACTTGGGAGCAATTTGCCACGTTGCAACCAATCACAATGGGTGAGCACCGCAGGCTCTGCAGGGAGGCTCATCAGCAAGATGCCAGAATAAATCATAAGCTAAACTAGGACTGGTTTGTCAGTCCAATTATGTCCAAAGCGTCCTTCCTTTTGTATGCCTTTTGGTTAAGATAATCTCTAAATGCGACAGGGCCGTGATTATCCTGATACAGAGATAGGCTTTTTATGCAGCTAGTCAGTTACACAGGGAGCATCTTGTATAAGAATATACTAAAAAAACAAGGTTGTGTGTTAACTCCTGTTATTTTCCTTTTCAGAGCCCTGAGGAGGACAGCTAGAATACTAATGTTGAATGCATCATGAAGTGTTATCAGATTCTAGTGCTGAGTAGATGTCAGGGTTAGTGAATGGGCCAATATGTAATCTCACCGTGGTGACACAAGCACTTTGAGAAACATACGATTCAATCTTTCATTCTAGTCTGCCGATTTAAAGAAAAGCCTGACTCAACTGTCATGTACTCTGGATTCACACTTCAAGTTTCCACAGGGCAAAGCCGCTGACTGACAAGTATGAGAAGGGCCTTATCTGTCACCTTACAGGCATTTCATTATAAAAATGCTTGGCTACTGCACTATCACAGCAAAGATGGTGAATGCAGCAGCCTTGAGGATGGTGGAGTAAAAAAAAGACAGGCTTTAGGACAGATTATGTAATGGTTGCAAAGTGAACTTGGACAGTAATTTTTTGTTTCTCCTTTATCATACTGACTTACGGATCATGTAACAGTAATGTGACATGGTTCAAGCTTCAGCATATCACAGAGGGATAAAACGAGACACAAGAGACTTGTACAAAGGAGCTGGTGTAGATCTCACAACTCTGTTCTTCTCTGTGCTGAAATACCATGGGGTGTCATAAAATGACACGAATGACTGCGTCTGTCTTCCCACAGCAATGACAAGTCACGTAATGGACTAGTTGTGGTGACTCAGCCTTGGAACTGATGGCGTGGCTCTATGTAGTGTGACGACTTTGACATGGTCCCAGAGCAGCGCTCATGTGGTCAGGGCACTGGCCCATTTAGAAAGGCCGGCATGGCGGGCAGACCAGCCAAAGCTAATGACCTGGGGTGAGAGGGAGGGTGTTTTTCTTTAGCAAGTAGAGTCTGACAGTTTCATGATTTCACGTATCTCGAAACCCAGTGTAACGCCTTTCCCTTTTGCCCCAGACACTATTCACTGATGAGGAGCCATCCTCATTTAGCCTCGCAATATTTACTGCAGTCTGCTCATTAATGACTCTGGAGGAGAAAACATATTTGTAACTAAAAGGAGTTGAAATTATGATGAAAAATGGTTCATGCTGTATTCCTCTATAGGACCATGAAAGTGTGTGTGGGCAGAGTTCTCATCTCAAGACATTTAAGATGGAAGGTCAGAGGGCCATGTCTCAGAAAGCTGTAATTTAATTTATGGTAACTTGTGCTGTTTTACATATTGCAGTGTGACTCATGGTTCTTCAAACATTTTGTGTGTCAGTATATTTATTCAGATAACTCCTGCAGCAATTTTGGCATTGTACCCATCATTTATATCCTGAAGGCTTTTTTTTTTTTTTTTTTTTTCAATTAAGTGATGCATTACATAACAAAACATGTGAAAGACATGCCAACACAAAACCAGATTCTAATTACGTATTCATCATTATACATTGGTGTGTGTGAGAAAGAGAGAGACAGAGAGAGAGGAAAAGACAAAGGAATTGTAACAACAACAAATGCTAATTTAAAAAAATATTATCATTAGTGCAGTGGTAATAATAGTGATGACATTAACAGAAATCACAATGAACAAAATAAATAGCTTAATAATAATAATAATAATAAGAACTGGATAAAGGGTATTGATAGAAATGAATAATGTTGTGGTTGCACGGGGGGGATCTTACAGCTAAATTGTTGACTAGACAAACCATGAATAAATAAATACATTTAAAAAATGTGTGTGGTGGGGGGGTGGGAAATCAATTTATAAAAGTAGAGAAAAACAAAACTTACGACTGTAAAAAATTAACAAGGGGGGACTCGATGGTGAGGGGTTCTGTTGCAGACTGTTCTGTGGGAGTTGGTGGGTTTTCCAAGGAGACGTATTCATTGAGTAAATGTTTCTATTGTGTGATGCTTGTGTTGCTTTTGGATTTCCAGTTCTTGCGGATGGTCTTTTTACCAATGGTTATGGTTATTAGAAGTAGTTTGTTGTTTGATATGGGTACGTTTATTGTAGATGTGTCGTCTATTAAGCAGAATGTGGCTGATAGGGGGACGTGGCAGCCAAATAAGGACACACAGTGACTTTGTGACTTCGGACCAGAACCGTTGAAGGTGTACAGTGCCAGAAAGGGATGTACATATGTAAGTGTCTGGGTTATTTTGTGTGCTGTTAGTACATTTATTTGTTGCCTAGCCCATTTTAAACATTTTATGTCCAGTGAGGTGAGTTCTGTGAAGTATTTTATATTGCGTTAATTTTGACAACACTTTTTAATTTCATTTTAGTCTTTAGATGAAAGTATTAATTAGTTTTAGTCATAATTTAGTCATTTAAACTATTTTAGTTTTACTCAACTGAATATCATTAAAATTTTGTTAATGTTTTTTTATGTTTTTTTTTTTTTTTCACATTTTTGTATTCATTTTCATTTAACAAATTAAATCCAACAGATGTATTTTAGGAGATATGTACATTATGACTGGAATGGATTCTCAGAGCAAGAATACCAATAGTGGGCCCAAGACATACGAATGTGTAGTCGATTAAATCTATTGTGGATTTAGTCGACTACGAATTCTTATGTAATTATTTAAAGGGTATCTGAGGTCATAATTTTGACTTGCATTAAATGAAACTTCTAAGTACTATAGAATGACATTAAGGTTTGAATGCACTGTACACATACATTTCACTGATGTTCTTTCAAACACAAATGTATCTTCATTTGGCACAGGCTTCATTAAAGGGCATCTCTATCACAATAGGAGAAAAATGAGAAGCACAGTCCTACTTTCCCAGCTGAGATCTGCATTAATCACAACAAAGAGCACATGGCATTCTCCACAAAATGGAAGACTAAAAGCAGCAGTGGCATTGGTATATAACAAACCAACTCAACTATAAATAGTGCTCACCTGAAACTACTTCAATGGCTAATACTGTCAAAAACATTTCAAAGGATGTCACATATAATGTCACCATGGATTTGAATTTGATATCAAGAAAAATGGCATAGAAATGAGAACATATTTCTAAGCCTTGACAACCGGAGTAAATTCCACTGAATAATACTGGTAATAATGGTGCAGCATAGTTTAAAATGCACCTTGTTGGCCTTATTATCAAAAGTAAAATATTCCCACATATCTGCTCTTCTCTTTCTCCCAAGCAGCAACATTTTTTGTTTCCCATGCGCAGCTTTACTCAACACACTCTGCCTGTGGTTCGATCAAAACAAACATAAGCACCTCCCACCTCGCTCATAAAGTCGCATTCTGATTGGAGCTCAACTCATGTAGCTTGCTCCACCTTCCAATCGGATCTTGTTCTCTATTTATTTTTATTTTATCCCTCCTCTTCCTCCTATTGAGGGGATGTTGTTTCAGCTCCTCCCTCTCTCTGTTTCTTCTGACGGGGTCTTGTCTATGGCCAACTTATTCATCCAGTTTTTATTTACATTTACAGTACAGGCCAAAAGTTTGGACACACCTTCTCATTCAATGTGTTTTCTTTATTTTCATGACTATTTACATTATAGATTCTCACTGAAAGCATCAAACTATGAATGAACACATATGGAATTATGGATTAAAAAAAAACTGTGACATAAGTCAAAACATTAGATTCTTCAAAATAACCACATTTTGCTTTAATTACTGCTTTGCACCTTCTCGGCATTCTCTGGATGAACTTCATGAGGTAGTCACCTGAAATGTTTTCCAAAAGTTTCCAGTGACGCTGAGCAGTTGTTGGGCATCTGCGGTCCATCTCATGCCATTTAACTGCGACGGTGTGTCCAAACATTTGGCCTGTTCTGTAGTTGTCTTGCTCTCATGAATTACCTCTTATTTAGTTATCATCTCAGATTCGACAGAAAAAATATGTCTTTGACAAAGATTTAGATGAAAATTATTTGTCAACAAAATTAAAAAAGGGTGTCAACTGTAGATTTGGATTTTTAGTCATTGGATGCATATTTTTGCAGGTTTGTTTCCAGAGTTCAGCATCAGGACCTATCAAGAGGTCTTTTTTCTCATTTTAATGTTTAAAAAGGTGTGGTTTGGTCCGACTGTGTCATTATTTTGAATATTTTGGAGAGGAGTTTTTTAACTAAATGTATGTTGATCAAATCAGAACATTATGGTGGAGAACAACATTTATGGATGAGTCATAGATTGCTTTGGTGGCTGATTTAAGTTGAAGGTATTCCAGAAATTCGTTCGTCCCAATGCCGAACTCCAGAACCAGGTCATAGAAAGGGACCAGTTCATTGTTGTGAAATATGTGTTGTAAGTGTGTGATCCCTTTATTTGCCCAACTGTAGAAATTAGATGGTTAGTTGTCGCTAATAAAGTCTGGAGTGTGACAGACAGTTGTGAATTTAGTTGGAGTCAGAGTGGAGTTTGTGATCTTGTGGAATTTCCTCCAGGCTGTCAGAGTTGGTGATATTGTGAATGATTTAAAACAGGAATGGAGCTGAATAGATGGACTGAGAAATGGTAAATCTGAAATGCTGAAATTGTTACAAGCTAATTGTTCTTGGACCAAGAAGAGGGGGGGGTAATAGATTTTAGGTAATATTGCCATTTTAATTATTGCTATTGTAATTATTTCTATTGAACTGGTTATAGGAAGTAGGAGGTAATATTTCCATTTTAATTATTGCTATTGTACTGGTTATAGGAAGTAGGAGGTTCATCCTGCAGAGGAGATTGTCTGTTATTTTGAGTTGTGTTGTGTGATTAAGGTTAAACAACTCTGACAGCCTGTGATGTGGTTTGTGCACGAAGGAATAGGTGGAGTATAGGCTGCCACATCTCAGGCTGAAAAAACAATAAGATAAGATAAGATAGCATAAGATAACCGTTATTTGTCCCACAATGGGGAAATTGCAGTGTTACAGCAGAGTACAAGAGCAGCAGTGGAAAAGAGTTCCAGGCTTGAAAATATTTAAGATAAGTAGAGTAAACAGACATAAGAAATCTCAAAATAAACATAGCCATCGAGTGCACGTCTACTTATCTCAAACTTGACGACAAAAGCTAGAATAATAATCTCTTACTGTACAGTGAGTGATTAGCGGTAGGTGACTAAAAGTAAGGGTTAAGGGCAGGGTGCGATTTGTTGGGGTGGATCAACCCCCCCTCTGGTTTTTACATCCCTACTTCTGCTCAATGAATTTCATCCTCGGGGGGACGATAACCAACCTATTGAACTAACAGGCAGGTTGTGGCTGGGTTTTCTTACACCTATATCCTGCATTGCTGGCACTAATGTTCACCTGAATCAAACTGTTGGCAATTCCAGATTTCGTAAACGTCCCCGTCACCATAAGGGGGGGTGTGACAATTCATGGGGCCCAGTATTTGTGTGTCCAGTGTTGAGTGAATACTGGTTAGAAAATGTGGAAATTTTGTGTAAAATCCACTGTATAATAGAGGAATAGAACCCTGGAGTTGGACGTTGAATGTACGTTAAGTTTCACTTTCATTTCACACAAGCATTACTAATGTTCGTTATGGACTGCACCCTCACGTAGCTGCTGCCCCCCCCCCAGAAAAAAAAAACAACCTCTGGTTTTAACACAAATCGCACCCCATGAAAAGTCGCAAACCCTACAAATGTATCAAGTGGTGTGTCCCAGCAGTATTCTAGATAGTCCATCAACGTCTTTTGAAATTGTAGGAATACTTACTTGCCCTTTAAAACCATAAACTACTTTATGAGGATTAGTTCATGAGAGCAGTACTACTTTCATGTCTTAAGCATGAAGCTGAGCCATGTGGTAGTTAGTGTAGACTGGCACATATACTAAAGCATTGCTCTCCTCAGAGAACCAATACTTCTATGGAGTAGGTCCATAAATTTCCTGGCGCTTTTAGTGCAATGGCAAAAAAAAATCCCTTAAACACTGTGCCTGGCTCTTGTCAAATTGTTCTTTTTCTTTTTACATTTCACTGTGTGTATGAACTCAGGAAGGGAAAGTAAAGGCCATGACACATGCGGCCCTTCAACGTATCATTAAGATGTGTTATTTAAAGTATTCCTTAGACTCCTACGTAGCCCTTTCTAAATGTGAATCCAGTTGGAGCTTTCAACCATGGTTTGATTCTAGTTTAATAATGTAGTGTGAATATCGCTGGCATCAATGCTGTGCAAAACTCGCCTACACTGATGGTCTCCCATCTGCAAATAAAGGAATTTCAACTACCTCTTAATAAGAAAGGGAAAAAAAAGGAGGCAGCCTCACATATGACATTATTTCTTAAAGATTTCACTTCTCATCTACATATTCATTAATGAGAATAACGATGATACGTTTATGTATGATGACTGTCTGCAAAGAACCTTTTCAGTGGCTGCACAGTAACCAAATTTTACTTTATGATGATCAGTGAAAAGCTGGAATATGTTTAATCATCATTAGTATTCTTTTCTTCTCACACTCTTTCATCTGTTTGGATTTGGCACAGAAGTATGGACAACCTTAACCATGATTTATTCTACATCTACTGTTGAACGCTAGCTACCAGTAAACAAGTGAAATTTGGATAGCTTTTTGGCATTAGTCATTATGAGCCCCTAAAAAAACTGTGCCAGACATGACAATGACAAATCTAGTACAATAAACAGCTTGTTTGGAATACAAAATTGAGGCTAATGTCTGTCTTTGACTTGCATATTTCCTTTTTTAGCACAAAGCCTAATATGTTTGTTGAGTAATCCTCACCACTCTATTAAATACACTTTGCAATTGATTTCTTGTATTCACAGCAAAAGCCAAAATAAAGTATTTCACAGTTGAACACCAATAAACCCATGAATTCTTACCTGATGGGAAAAATGTAAATGAAACCATAAGAGGGGTAGAAGCATCCCTTTGATAAAGCAGTTGCACTGAACTGGCAAACTCGGCCTGTGTGTTTGGGTCATTGCGAGGAGGCATTGACCAGTTGTGGCTGTGATTCATTTGTCTCCAGCCCAGTTGCTGCTTTTGTATTGAACAGGAGTCAGTCAAGCAGCGGATGAATGCCAGCTGGCTGTTGGGGCAGTAAAAGAAAAAAAAAAACCAAACAAACAAATGAAAAAGAGGCCAAATTAATGGATGCCAGCAGAAGTGAAGCAAGACTTAGCTCTTACTCTGATTAAACATAAGGCCATCAAAGGGGAGGAAGCCATTAGAGATGGATTGTATTGGCTTTGTGGAGATCTTTGCTAAAGAAAGACAAGTCCGTACACAGAGGTTTTAGTCTCTTGCCCCTCACCAAGGATGGGTTTGATTAGGCCAAGTGTAATGACAATAGCTTGAGCTTAATTTTCATTCATTCTGTCTGAATAGAGAACCAGTATGAGTAAAGTTTCACAGGCATTTCTTAAAATCTGTTATTAGTAGCCATGTTTGCAGTTACAAAGCTTTTTTGATTCTAGTCAGTTCTGCTCAAAACGACATCAATTCTAAAACCATTCCTTTGAGAATGCACAAATGATTAGCATAATTTTCAAACATTCCCACCCGTTGGCCCGTAGCTTCATTTATTTATTCAGCATTAATGCAATGCAGTTTGTAAGATGTGACACTTTAAAATATTTTGCTGCTCATTGTAAAATGCATGCCATGGCAGCTCAGTCTCAAAGCTCACTGCCCAAGGTACATACCATCTGGTTCATCCCTGCAGATGCCAATGACTTGTAAGCCAAAGGCAGGGCACAGAGGTTTCTGCCACCAACCCGAGTGTAATGATTGATTTTCACCATGCATCCCACAGCTTTGGCAGGCCGGAAAAAAAGAAAGACACCAGCTCTGTTGAGTGCGGTGTAATCTCCCCACGACACGGTGTTTGACACGTGTGCAGCTGGGGAGAGATTGTTGAGATTTGCGCATTGATCTGCACACTGGCCCTCACCACAGGCTTTCTCATTTCAATTGAAACAGACGAATATTTTTGTAGAACGGCACCGGACCATCAAAAGAGTCAATATGTCTCCATGAAGAACGAGTTAGGGTCGTGATCCACAGGGGACGTTTCTAGGAGAGCGAGGGGCCAGTGTGAATAACTAATGAGGGAGAAGGCGATATGCAAAGGGGATGATTGGAAGGAAGGAAATGGGAAGTAATCAAGAGCTAACTGGGGAGAAAGAGAAGTAATTTTTTGCCTTGAATGACATACTAATAGCTCCATTCAGTAAGACATAGAAGATGAATTGGGAGGTAAGAGACATGACACATACAGTGCTCAACTGCTGTATAATTAAGATGAGTTATTTAAAGCAATTCTTATACTTTCACCCGAGTCCTTTTTAAACTTGAACCTGGAACTTTTAAGCATGGCTTGTCAGAAGATTAATAATGAACCTTAAGTGTGAATATTGTACGCATCAAGTGCGTACAGTGAAACCAGACCCTTAACAATATTCAAGCTGGAAATGAGCACTGCTGAAATGAGTCAAATGTGACTACTGTTAATTAACATACAAAAACTCTCCAGTGCATATGGTACCTTTATTGTAGAGATGTAGGGAATAAAACAACAGAAGCCAGGTAGCATTAGAAAGCACTTTTTCTTTCCACTCATAAATTTACTGGGCACTAAGACAAGCCTCTTATCACTAAAAGGTCATAAACTCGCTCGAGGGGGCTGTTAAGCGTGTCCTCTGGCTCCCTCTCTTACTCTGATCTCACTGTTGTGCCAGCACATTTAGTGCAGGAATGGAGTTCAAATCATAGGCACCCACTTGTCCCATCAGTGATGTGGGAACAGAGCCACTCTGGAGGAAACCGGCTCAGGTCCGAAACCTGCAAATGAGGACATAGCATGGAATCACAAAGCAAAGATTTTTACAATGCACAAATGGTTAAGCACATCTTAGTCAAAATGATGAGAAATCGATGTGTGGGAAGATCCAGCCACTTCAGAGCCTCGTTTAAATGAGTTACAGCCTTGTGTCCGGTGTTTTACTCAACCATTTTTTAACATTCTGTTGTAAAACTGCAAATCTAGTCCTTTTTTTCCCCTCATTTTTGACCCAACGGGAACACAGTGATTAATTACATCTTTGTGCATTGTCTTCCATCTGGCAGGGTTACTTATCTCCCCAGGATGAATGACTACTTAAACTGCTACCATTTCATCTGCATTTGGGGTTTTTTGCCACTAAAAGTGGTAATAATTTGAGTGCAAATGAGCCATTAGCTCCAATAATTGAAATGGTTTTCTTACTGTATTACCATGCACATTAGCAGTATGTTTCCATTAGACTGCAGGATGTTCGTGACTGGGAGTTAAAACAAACAACGTGCTATAGGATGATTCTGCTATGTGAAGCAGTCAAAAGGAAAAAGATCAGTAGAAAGATAGATGAGAAAGCCAAAAACCCCCATCTTCAGGTCACACCGTTTGACATCAACTCCTATGTGTCTCTGCGTTTGTTTCTTCATTTAGCTACATTTCTGATGATAACATGACCAGGTGCCCTTTGTGTTTTGTTGCTTGATTTGATTCGAGCTGTGCCTGACAAGCTGAGTTTGATGCAGCATCAAAGTATGCACTATGTGCCAATGTAAACATGCTCACATGCCCCGTCTCGGCTTCCACAGCAGTCCGCCGAGATGAACAGCAAGACAAAAAGCTGTCTCTCTGTGCAAGCAGGAGCATATAGGCAGATAGTCAACTAAATAGGCGGAAGAAAAAGATCGAGATGAAAGGCAAGACAGGTTGGAAATTGAAGGGTGAGAGAAGAGGAGGGAGGAGGAGGAGGAGGAGGAAATATAAGATCCTTAGTTGAGTGAATGCTTGAGTTATTCAAGCAGGCTCAAAGTGA
>JAPTYQ010122633.1:0-38685 GCA_029814465.1 Ostorhinchus cyanosoma | reverse complement strand
AGGAGAGGAGAGGAGAGGAGAGGAGAGGAGAGGAGAGGAGAGGAGAGGAGAGGAGAGGAGAGGAGAGGAGAGGAGCAAATTAAAATAGAAGTAAATGAAGAAGGGGAGGGGAATGAGTGGAGGAATGAGGGAAAGACTGAGCAACAGGAGGAGCGATGTTGGGAGGTAATTTCAGGAGGAAAATGGTAATTGTGCAGCTTGGCTCGATAAAGAGCCCTTTAAAAAACTATTTCATTTTCTCCCACACACTCCGAGTGTTAATGGGATTTGTGCTCTATGGCCCGGTGTGGTAAACATACATACAAACACAGGACGACAAAAAAAAAAATCTCAATTTCACACATGGAACGATTCTCAACCTCTGTCTCCCTCCAGTGAACTCCTGTCCTTTATTCAGATGATGGTTAACCCTTTAACCCCTGAGCCCTGGTTCCAGGTAAAGGTTCACATATGAACCCTTTAACCTCTGGTTCCAGGTAAAGGTTCCCATATTAAATACACACAGATTTCCCCTCAGTGTTTACATAAAAAAAGGGAGGGAAGTGGGGCATGGCGTACAAATTTCATGTTTTGCCACCATTACTCTTTACTTTCATGCCAATAAATCGTGTCAAAGTGTACCGTACTGAAATAGACTGCGATTATGAAGTGTTACATCCTGTTATTTGCTAAAGCTGTTAAAATTATACAACGTCCTCCAAAAAGGCTCGGTGCTGCTTCTTAAACCATAGAATCAGACATTTATCCGGAGTAAAGGCTTGCAGTGCAGATGTTCTGGGTAATGCAGGTGTGAATCTGTTAGATGTGTGTCTCCAGTCAGGGAAGAAAAAACACAGCCACTGCAAAGACAAATTACAAACAGTCATGTAGGTGTCTGCTGGCATCAGTTTTGCAGATCAACCGATCTATCAGGACCTGAGTCGGTGCATACTGATGACGGCTGAATCCATCTGTGTATGTGTTTGAAATGGAGATCATTTTCATTTCAAGGGAACGTATTCAAAGTCATCACTTTCTCGGTCCACTTCAGAAAAAATGACCTCGATCTATGTGGGTTTGATGAGCTTTTCATCAATAACAAAGACTCGGCAGTTCTGACAGATGATTACTAGGAAAAGAAAACATCGCGTTAATGCGATATCCAGACATTCCCCTTTCATCTTTCAAATGCTGCGCTGCGATGGTCGGTGGTGTAGGAATAAAACTAATGTAAACACAGTGATTACCCCGCCCCCTGAAGCAGAGGAAAAGGGTATTGTTTGGTTCAGTTGGTTTGTTTGTTACCATTTTAGCAGCAAAATAAGTAGTTGAATTCATACCAAATATGGTTTATAGATTGACAGTGACCCCGAATAGATATGGTTACATTTTTGGAAAAGTAGGTCAATGTTCAAATTGTTTACGATTTTTTTTTTTTTTACTTTTTCTCCCATGTACTTATGTCTGAAATTTCAAATGTCTATAAAAACATCAATTTTGTTTCAATTTACTTCAAACTTGGCACATATATAGACATCAGCACATGTATAGACATGATGACATCAGCTGGATCCATGACAAAACTAGAAAAGCACTCCGACAGCACAGACCCCACACACACACACACACACACACACACAAAACCACCAAACTTTTATCATTTGTTCCTTGAGCCAGTATCAACATTTCCAGAAAATGTCATCAAAATCTGCCTATACCCTTTTGAATTATCTTGCGAACAGACAAAAAAACAATCCCCAATGAAAACATAACCTAAGGTAATAATAATAAGCTGTAATACATGTGAGGGGCGGGGTTTGTTGGCCCTGGAACCACTTGTTTTATCATGTTAAAGCACTGTAGAATGTAATCAACTATAATATTAGCATTCCTACAGGTTTCTACAAGTTAAATTTAAGACTTTTTATGACCTTTTTGAGACTACTTAAAACAGAATATTTCATGGCCATACCTGTAAAAATGTGTGACTCCTAGTATTTAGGAAAATATACTCATCATCCCGCCCCTCAAGGGGGAGACAAGGGGTGGTGTTTTTGGTTTGGTTTGTCTGTTTCTGATGAGTTACTGCCTAAGAAGAACTTCACTTCAGTCGTATGGAATTGGTTTGGTTTTTCCCCCAAATGACAAAGTGCAAACAACAGTAATTTACAACGTGCACAGATATGGTTCACACGTCAGATTGCAACACTACCAACCTGTTCAATCACCTGACGACGTGATACAGCATAACTATACACACCACTTTTAATTGGCGTGTTATCCGTAGGCCTTAGAATCTTTCCACGTGTATGTTGATGCTGTTATTCGCCCCCGGTCCAACCTGAAGTGACGAGTGCCCAAACCGTAAACTGAGAGCCAAACTGCTCCAAGACCAGCCACAACGCAGCCAGAGGCAACAGGAAGAGTTAAACAAAAGCACACAACTGGAACGCATTTAGGAAAACAATCAAAAATAAAAGCATTTAGTAAAGGCCCTCTTTATGAAAAGAGCAGCCAACAGTGGAAAGAAGTAAGACTTTTTACCTGTACAAGATATGCAAATTAATCTCAAAGATCAATGTGAAGAATTGATTAAATCGAGATCGTAATTTTATTTTTTTTAAATCGTAATATATTTTTGCCATACCGCCCACGTCTACTTATAATCCATCCATTTATACGTTTGTCATCCATGCATCTGTTATCCATCCATCCCACCATCTATCCATCCATCCATCCATTATCCATGTATTCATCTGCCATCTATCCATCCATCCATCCATCCATCCATTATCCATCTGCCATCCATCCATCCATCCATCCATCCATCCATTAGACCCTGATGGTCCCTGCTCTCATACAACTTAAACACCCAAAAAAGACACCAGAGGAAACGGGGCATTTGTTTAAAAAACTATTACATCCTCATGTTGTTTATTAATGATGCAAAACAAGCTGGAATCAGTGTCGTGATAGTGTCGCCATCATTTTGCTGATGTAGGACGACAAATGTGCAGTTGTTCCGTTTGACTAAATCAAACCCGTTTCAGCTCCTAAACCAAAGTGGACCGTCAGAACCAGAAACCTGAACGACCAAAGCTCCCCTGGTTCAGACGGACCAGAGAACCTATTTGAGTGCATGTCTTTAGGCGGTGTGTGTTCTCCCCAGACAGGTAAAGGCAGAATCCACTCAGAGATCGGTCTTGTACAACAGCTGCGGTTGTACATTTAGTCTCAGCTGTGGAGGAAACGCACCGTCATGACTCATATTGCGTGGAGGTTAATGAATCAGCAAATGCCAGTGTCGCTCCAGGCCATCTGAACATGAGGTAAACATTTTCTCAACAGAGTAATAGAGTTTTCATGGTGGGAGACTCAAAATGCGAAATGGGATTCTCTACGAAGCTACGCCAAGGACGGAAATCAACCAACCAGCTCGTGTTTGTTTACTGTTTCAAATGTCACCACCTGCTGCTGTGCATACGCATCCAAACAAACACTCATACGGCTGCGTGACAGCGGCACATTACCAAGTATTATTAATCAAATTTCATGTCATACCCTCTTACATTTGTACATGTCGGTGCTTATTAGGTTAAAAGGTTGTCTTCCCTTCCTCCTCACACCTAATAAAGTTCCCCTGATCCTACAAAGTCGTTTACAGTAACTGAAAGTGCTTTTTTATTTGCAAAGTGTGAATTTGAAGGTTATCGTGAATATAAATATCCTCCACTCAAAGCCAAGAGAAACTGTCATCTTTCTATCTGGTCTTGAGACAGTCTGTCAACGCTTTTCTGACGTGACAGATGGCACTGAACAATGATTGAAAGCAGCGAAGAAGTGGCATCCACAGCCGTAAAATAACCGGCAAACAGAGTGATGATACGTATACATTTCCATAAAGATGTGAGAGAAGTGACGGGTAGAATATAAGGATGATGTAAAGCATGTAAAGCTGGAGACTAAATCAAAGTGAAAATGTAAATCCTTCAGTTTTGACAGTGTTGCTTTTTTCTGTACCTCCTCACTCTGCAGCGAGATTAAAGTATTATATTATCATTGTAAAGCTGGACCTGACATGATGAGTTATAATAGCAGCCTTTGTGTCCCCTTTGCAGCATCGGCCTCTCATTACACTGGCAGATTGTAATTCACACACTACAAATACAATGTAAAAAGCATAATTTTGCTGTCACACAACGAGTTAATACATAACACCTATTTTTTTGCTTGTAAATATAAAAAAAGCTTTTCTACTTGTTTGACTGTCTCCTTAGAAAGCAAAAAAAACACCCCCCCATCTATTTTACTTCTACTTTTACATTAGAGTATAATATAGCTGTTTTTTTTATTGTAAAAGTATGTGGACCCATTGAAGTCAGGTGTTTCTTTTCTAACAGGGGTCTGGATACAAAACAATAAATGTCATTTTATATTGGGATAAACACATTGATTATTAATTTTTTTTTTAAATGAGAGAAAATACCCCATGAAAGCAGGTTAGAGTTGGGGTTAAATCTGCTTAATGTCAATTTCTGCCACTTTCACATTTACATTAATGTCTATTTGGTGTCATTTATGTTGTAAACTGTTGCCATAGGTGTCAAATATACAGCCCACAGGCCAAAACCGGTCAAAGGTTCCAATCCTGCCTGTTTGCAAAGTGTAAAAATGACACTGAATGCCTTAACAGTCAAGGGTATAAAGATCATTTTAGCCCAATTTCATCTCAAGTGGGTTTGACCAGTAAAATAATAGCAGGATAACTGATAAATAATGATAACTCCATAGTCCAAAAACTCAAAACAATTTTTTACGATATTATGCTCGGTATTAAATGTTTTGTGCCTTCATAGATCCACTGCAATCTGTAATGCACATGTATGCATGATATACATGATGATACATAGTTGTGGCATAATATGATTGAAATTGCTCTTATTTTTCCTATGAAATTTCAGGTTGTTCAGGTTATTCACATTTTTTTTGTCACGGATCGTTTGTAAATGTAAACATTTGCATGACAGAATTTTCCTTTTTTGCAGTAAAAGAGAAAAATGGAGAGTTGTCATTATTTTTTGGCAATTGTTTTAATGTTTTGGTCCATTTTAAATCAAAATGGGCTGTACGTGGCCCCTAGGGGGTGGGGATAGAGGGTTATTGACTGGGCTGCCGCGATTAGTCGACGTAATCGACTATGAAAATTAGCCAATGGCAGTCGACTAACTGAAGAATTAGCCAAAAGATGAATTGTTAAAAAAATGTGTTGTTAGTGGCAGCCCTACTCTTAACCAAGCAGCAGTATGTTCCAGGTGAACTTGAACAGATTCCAATCCGGTGCACAACGTCACTTTTGTGCCCGTTTTTCTCTGTTCAGCCATCACAAAGTAAAATCACAAACTAAATCCAGTGTCACAACCATTTACTCCAGACACCACCGGTTCCAGAGCTTCACAACTGTTGCCTGCAGCTGCATTAATTACCTCAGAACACCTCGCCCACAGACTTTTAACCTAATGTGAACCACGGGACCCGAATGATTGTAAAGCAGCAGCGGCTGACCTGCTCTGCATCAAACTGAACGGTAAGTACCACAGGCCTTTTTCTCCATGTAGTTTAATGGATAAACAAGACTTGAATATCGCAGAGGTTGGCAGGTTAGTTTTCCTCCGTGGCCGCCCACACATTCAAATTCAGCAGTTCAATCCAGGATGCTTTGGATAAAAATAGAACATAATATAAAAAACAGGCAGATGCAGAGGTTAAAAAATAAAAAAAATTAAACATTCTCTTAGTGATCAATGCCATGGAAACTGCAACAGAAAAAGGACACATCCCAAGCAGTAAATCACACATATTTGTTTATGGAATCTGCATTTCCTGCCAAGTTTGTAGTTACGCCACTGACTGAACTGGATTATTGGTCTGTTTATGTCCACCTGTCACTTTGTTAGCTCTGTGCCCAAAAAATACTGAGACTGCTACTTCTGTTACTGTCCTGAACCAAAACAAACATCAAATTATAGGCCTAATACTGACACTTTTAACTAGGAAATAGGCCTGGGTGGAGATTAACATCCATCAGATTAATTCAATTATTCAAGGTTTTGTGGAAAAAAGCATAAATTGTAAAATCAAGATAAATCCTGTAGACAATTCTTGCCAAACAAAAATTAACAAATGCAACCTGTTGTTATGGTGGGTGTAAAACATGAATGTGTGAATGTCATTTTCCTGTCATTTGATATTTGGTTTTGGCAAAGAAAGAAAACAATCTGTTAAAGACGTAAATCATCCCTAACATTGTACAAAAATAAAGAAATAAAAGATTTAATTTGCCCATTTACCCAGCTCTATATGGACGTCAACAGAAGTGGCTAGTACAAAAATGTGATGCAATATGATATAATATGATATGACAACAATAAAATATGACAAAACTGAAAAGTCCATTGGGACCTTGGAAAATCTTTCTTTGAGTTGTTTCACCATGTAATATTCATATGTAACACATTTAGTAAAGTGCTGCTGAAAAAAAACTCTAAAAAATTACATATATTTTATATGCATGACGTAAAAACACCTTAATCTATTTTTGTTAAAAAAAAAAAAACAGATTCCAATATTTGATTATAGTTAGAACCAGAGATGCTGTTTTACACGACTCAGAGGAGCTTCATTATATTTTATTGTAATTGTGAAGGGATTATAATGTTATCCCTAAGTTCAGTGGAAAACTGTGGTGGCTCCAAGCTGGGATGTTATTGGATCTACAGGGTGTCCATGAAGTCCCTTTACAATTTAAAAACTGTATCCTAAAAGCAAATGAATAGACAAATCTGTGAAAATTATGACAAATGGACCTGTTTGTAGATGTGTTACAGTGGGCTCAAACCAGCCTGACAAAGCTTCTTTTTTTGTCCCACAGTAAGAATTTGAAAAGTGCAAAAATGACTAATGTTATTATGAGTCAAATATGTCACTTTTTTTCCTATTCAGGTTCCACATTCAGACCAACTGTGATCTCCAGCAAAATAACCTCTAAATAATGAGTCCAAATTTAAATCAAAATGTCATTATAAATAGTCGGTATCTGCAAAACTAATCCCCCCCGAAAAATCGGAAGGGAAGCAATAAATCCAGATGGGGACATGACTATTATCAATTAGAAAAAAGAGAACATGAAAAGCGTATGGGTTGACATATCTGCTCTGCTTTCCAACCCTGTGCATCTGTCGTCCTCCTCTACTTCCACCGCCTCTGAGGCCCAGAGCAGACGGGGGACTGGCAGTGGCAGCCAACCCCAGGGAAAGTCTTCACACTCCGGCAGAACTTGGCTGGGTCACCCCCCTTGCCTCTGTTCATATCCCTCCGAGGCCTCTGGGAGGAATGTCGCAGCTTCTAATGGGCACAGATGGCGCCGTGTCATCACGAGCCAAGTTATGTGTGAATATGTGCTTATACTGATGCATTCCTTCAGAGCCACTGCCTGACAACACAAAATGCTAATGTACGCAGACACGCTGTTTGTAGCCAGACCTTGAAATCCAAACAGGTAAATAATGCTGTTTTCTGTTCCAAAAATAGCTGTTATTATTACAGTCGTGTATTTGCATGAATCTTAAAGGTGACTTGACTGTTGGGCTGGCTCCATAGGAACCAGGATGGCTCATAACACATTACATACGCTTTGAGAAACAGAGGTAATGCCACATTAACTGCAAAAACATGATTATTTACAACCCAAACATTGTATACGTTTCTATTCAGTTTCTGATGAACACATTTGACACACTTCAGAGTTTTTTCCACTGCCTGTGAATGTAAATGTGGATTGTTTTGGCTACTAATTAGGTAAAAAAGTACAGATAACTATGGAGTGACTTAACCGCTGGCTAAATCTCACTTCCCCCTTCCTTTTAGCAGTTTTCCTCCATCCCTTGATAATAAATATCTGCGTCTTGCTTTAGATGTAAGATACTGTACAGACACTAACCACTAAACAACATTAACAGTCACATGGGGCTGAGCAGATGGTGTATGATGGGTTATTTACAGCTCCTTTTAGCGTTTGCAGTCGCTGAGTATTGCACAGATTAAGTCAAATAGAAGATTAGAAAATATGACCCAAGTCCAAGGAGTTGGTAGTTAGTGTTGGTTTTTAGTAACTGTGGATAATACTGGATCCAGCAGGTGTAGAGGCTTTGATCTGCCATGAAGGTGAAGCAACAAGTTCAGTTCTAAACTTAATTTTCTTTAAATGTTGGTTGTGGTTATTGAAGCATATTCTTTACATAATGTGGTCCGATCTCCAAAAGGTATAAATGCTGACCTCCGTCTACTACAAAACATCACAATCCTCTACAACTCGAATAATGGCTCCAAATAATGTTACTGAAAGTCCCAATATCTGACCGCAGTAAGTGAAAGCGCTGTGAAGGGAATACTTAGCCGCTAACTTTTAGCATGTAGCTTAGCTTCAAGTAGCCCCACCTCTTTGGTCTGTATCACTATAAGACTGCTTGATAATCATAACATTAGGGGAAAAAGTCTGTCATAGATGTAAGGTGTGTGTGTGTAAGAGTAAAAACTTGCAATACTTTCAGGTTGGTTATTAGAGGGCTGATAAGTTTAGCCTTTCTTTTCCTCTGTCTCACTACAATGTGACAGTCAGTGGATTATAGCACTGATGAGCGTGCACAGTGATCATTAATGGATATTCACACTCTTGGTCAAAATGTTAAGACTAGTTGAAAAATGGCAAGAATTTATATTTTGCACTTTTGGACCTCAAGAAGCTTCTAAGTAGAGTTTCAAAATGCAAAAAGAAGAAATCTGAATGAGTTGAGTAAGCAATTTATGGAAAACAACAAACTGAAACAGGCTGTTTCATCAGCTGATCAAAAGTTTAAGAGCACAGCCTTAAGACAAAATCTGTGCAAAATGAGGATTCAATGTCATTTAGTGTCAGATATTCACACTATCGTGACCTCCTGAGGGCAAAAGTTAAAAAGCTTTGTCTCTTTGAACGTGGGCTGCGAGCTGCATAAGCAAGGCCTCTGGCAACGCGCCATCGCTGCTGAGGTTGGACGTAGTAAGTCAAACCGGTCATGTTTCAGACTTTAGACATAATGTAAGGGCATCTAAGGTCTACATGGATGGCATGGTGGGCAGCAGTTCAAAGATCAACAAGCTCTCCTATTGTGACTGTACTTTTTTTTTTTTTTTTTAAGTATAGTAAGTCAGTAACAGCAACTGATTTTCATTTTTATGGCTAGTGATTATCAGCGGAAAATATTGGTATTGGCCTTTATGATTACTAATAATCACTATTGGTCCAGAAAAAAACATATCGGTGGACCTCTAGTTTGTAGCATCTGATTGGTAGTGGGTCTGAAAGGAAAAAATTGGTCAATATCAGCCCATCCCTCCATGTCAGTCAACCCATCTTTCACTTTATTAGAAATCCAATAGCTGTTAAACTGAACATCCATGTCAATAGACCTCAACAACAATGCCATTGTCATTGTTCCCAGAGGCAGGAGTTCCAGTTGAGGAGCTCGACACCTAATCCTTACCAATACCGACCAAAATTTTGCAGATACCAAGTCTGTGCAAAGTATCCTATCACTGAAACAAATCACCTCGCCATGTGATTTGGATCCAATCTGAGGGCAAAACAGCATGTCCAGACTTCCCAAACTCAATCTGGATACAAAATGGAGTGCAAAACAATTTGATATGGCAGTGTGAACAAGGCCAAGGACAGCTCAGTACAAAAACAGATGCAAAAACTCCAACAAACCAACCAGCACATGCAGAAAGTCATGTTTAAATAGGTAGAAAAGTATTATACAGAAAAAACCCTGAACAACAAGTTAAGAAAATGTGATTCATGGCCCCAAGTAACAGCGGTGAGTGACATTACTGGTTCGTATATGTTCAGCTGTCGGTTTGTTAGTTCTGCATTCAAGCAAGAAAGGTGAGGGAGTGTAGTACGCTGTGTGTGTACCTGTGTGTACCTGTGTGTGGATGCCGTGAACCTTTCTGTCACTCTACATCTACCTGCCTGCCAGATGCCTGCTAACAAGGACCTAGCTCCTTGCAGGCTAATACTCTACCTGCCCATCACACACACACACAAACACACACCCACAGCATACAAACTAGGGCTGCTTTCACAGGCCGGTGCAGGACTGACTAATCAGTGTGACTCACACATCTCTCAGTTCCCCAGACCTGGCCTCATGCTTAATGCAGGATGTCGTCAGGAAGTTCACGCACACGCCAGCGTGGAGGTGAAAGCTCGTCTGCATTCAGTGTGTGCGCTTGATTTAGTGTCACCAACGTTGTCCCTCTACAGCTCTGAATTTGTCTCTATCAATTATACACCTGAGATAAGACCATGACAGCTCTGTGCGTTGGGTGTTGTTGTTGTTGTTGTTGTTGTGTGTGTGAGTGTGTGTTCAGGCGTTGGCCTCGTCAAAACACCACAAATGTCAAGCAACACCTATCTCCCTCTAAGATGAAAAACGGACTGAAGCTAACGAGAGGAAAACGAAAGATAAGCCAGACAAAGAGAGAAACGGGAAGCACGAGGGGCAATTATAAACTGTGACAAAGACACAAAAGCGAGGAGGGAGACGGTGGAAGTGGAGCTCCCCCAAAAGGAAATGTAAAATCAGAAATAGTCAGAGCTCAGCTTCAGGTATGCATTTCAGAAAATTTAAACCCGGGTGTGGAAATAACTGCGATTCCCAGTGAGAATTGACGTCACAGTCTGTAGCGCTGTTGAGCTTTGTCGCACTTCCACTTTTCAACACTGCATTTTCCCAGCAGCTTTTTGTGGATATCACTATGTAAACCTGTGATTCCAGCTGCCCAGCATGAAAGAGCACAGAGCCAAAGTGAAGCAGCGACTGGTGAAGGCAGCCAAGCATCCACAAGCTACACAGACAGATATTTTCCTCAGGACTTGGCAGTTTCAGTGACATTTAATGAAATTTTGGTTTATTTTAGACTTATCTTTGACGCACATGGAATCTCATGTCATCTGACAGTTTTATTTCCATCTGAAATGTGAGGACAATATGAAAAATAATGAACGCTACACATTATGTCTGTGGAGAACACACCACTATGGCTGGAGGTGTTAATAAAGATGGACGCTTTCAATGAGATACATGCTATTTCAGCTCTGAGTGGAATTCAACCTCGTTCAGGCGTGAAGACATGTCTTGAACTGACCTTTAATCAGTCACCCTTCGGTGCAGATCGAGATGTAAAACCAGGACAAAAAACTAAAGCTATACTGCAAAACATGTCACAAAGGAAAGAAAATAACTACATTACAACAGCATTTAATAATTTTATAATAACATTTAATAATAAATATAGTATTAATTATTGAGCCATGATCTGAACGTCTCTGCCAACACATTTCAGGCAGTTTCTCTAAGTAGATTTACCATCAGGTATGTGCAAATGGGCAGTTGATTTGGTAATGAAAAGCAGCAGAACCAACTGATAAAGGTGAAAGACGCTGCCACTGCAACCACTGTTCCGTGTTGTAAATAGGGATGTCCCCATCCCATCTACAGATCAGTATCAGCTGCCGATCGGGCATTTTTTAGAAGATCGGATTGGATTTGGTCACCAGATCAAGCCAATAATAATATTTGTTCCTGAATCAGTGATATTTTCAGTTGAACATCAGTGTCCAAAATTAAAGTTTCACCTATCATTTCTTAAATAGGCTCATTTTTTAACTTAAGTTTAACTCTATTTTATGAAACTATTTACAACATTTCAGTATCACTTGGAGGAAAAAAGATTATGTAAAGTTATACTTCTGACATATATGTAAATGCCCTATTAACTTTAATGACTAGGCTTACATCGTTGGAAACAACAGCTAGGGGTATATCCCCAAATGCCCCCAATCCTTAATGATGTCATAATGTGAGGCATCCCCAGGTCATGACCTTTCATTTGCACTTGATTTGAAGTCAATCAGACAAATTGTTCCAGAGATATGAACAAAAGAGTGTTTAGTGATTTTAAACTTTGAGCAGCCCCTTGTGGCCAATCAAGAAATGGTAAATCGTCCAAAATTGAATCAGTTCTTCCTCTCAATGATATTCATTGATATGGAAAATATGGAATTTCTAAACCCGATATTTTTCAACTTATCGCGTTAACATGAAGGATATCCGGTGGTGGCGCTGCCTGACCAAAAACATAACATGCTCGAAACGCCATTTGGGGAAATAATATTTGTTCTAGACTCATATATTAATGCACTATTAACTTTAATAATAATAATACTTGTTCAGACTCATATGTAAATGCAATATTAACTTTAATAATATTTGTTCTTGTATCAGTGATATTTTCAGTCTGTGAATCTGTTGAACTAATTCTTCCACAGTACATGAATATATAAAGGTTCTGTTCAATCCAATTCTTAGTCCAATCTGTTTTGTTATTATCTGTATGACTTCAGTTCTAATCTGTTCAATACCAGTTTCTGATCATACTTGTAGTGTTTTAGTTTGACTCAGTCTTTTCTTGTGATACTGAACAAAGGTCCAAACTGCTGTCCTCGTGTCCCAACACATTTGTGTTCATCAAAACTGACCATTTCAACATTTTTATCCAATATTGATCCAGTTGTAGTTGAACATCAGAGCTAAAGCCCTTTGTTTCATTTAGGATCCATTTATGATGAGAACAGCAGGTTTTGGACATTTGACTAAAGTGAAAAAAAAAAAGATCTTAATTTTAAGCCCGTGTCACGCAGCAGGAATTTAAGTATTTTTACCCCAAAATGTTTTTTTCTGTAAACTGTGCCATGTGTGAGATCAGTTATTTAGTTTATACACAGTCACTACTGAACAGGATTTGTGTCCCCATAGCACCACTGGATTTGGACCATTTTCTAACAAGCTCTTTTTTTTTCTCCAGCAAATGCTCCAAATACAGGAAAGGAAATGTTTTGGGAGAAGTGGTTCCTATAATCATGTGGGATGGAGAAGCGAGCAGGTCTGTCAGAGGTAGATTTAGTCGACCTCAGACTCCTTTGATAGTCGGACCAACCTGCTCATTACCACCCATTTGCTGACATGTAGCAGTTAACCCCCGAATTACTGTCATGCTGTGACTTTGGGGTGACTTTTTCAGCTCCTCTCCTGCCTCTTTTTATCTGCTCTGTCTGTGTTTAGTTGATTCAGTCGATCAAACAGCAGCCAGATAGACACATTAGTCCCATATGGACGTAGTGTGACTCACTGGATTCAGTTTCTGTTTATTTCCCCTTATATGAGGTTTCCTTCTCTTGTCATGTATGTGAGTACGTACATAAATGACAGAGTCTGTCATTTAGTCTAAATATTACCATATACATTACACAGGCATTGTGGAAAGCATTGGACTCAGTGAGTTTAAAGTGAAAAAAATAATAGGCAGATGATATAAATGAAGTTGTGGTGGGAAAAAAGATACTAAACATGGGTATAGTAAACATTTTTATATAATATATAAAAGCAAAATCAAAAGTACTCAAAAATGGCTAAAATAGGCTGAGACCCCTGAGGGTTAATAGACTTATGCATATCTATACCGGCACTTATGACTGTTGCATTGGTTTCTGTCTTGTGGACAACAAATGCAAACTGTGGAATTGTATGACATTGTGGAACGGATAATTAAATATACTACTTTGTTTCGACATTATTTTGTGTGATGCATTCAGTGCCACCCTCCCAAGAAGTAGCCAAACCACCCAGAGAACATACAGCTCTATTCCACAGTGACAGTGGAGGCCAGACGTTAACCTTTCTCCTCTGCTACATTCTCCTGAAGAAGTTGTTTTGATGCTGAAACCTGGCCACACCGTAACTTGACTCATAAATTCTGCACATTTTACCGTCATCTTTACTAGTTGGCATCATCCGTCATGTTGTGAAGTTTCTCCTCCTGCTTGACTTGTAGACTTCCTAATCAATCAAACCTGATTATGGGTCCTATGAGGAGGTAGGCCATTTCATATCTGGTTGTTCAGGTCGGTGGGAAGCGTTACACAGAGCACTAGTTGCTGCAGAGGATCTCCAGCCGGCTGTAAATGCGGCCATTAAAACCCCATTACATATAAAACAGTCAACATCAATAAAAACTGAAAATCTGACACCAGGCACTTCACCAGAAACTTCTGACAGAACATCAGCTCCTTTTCAAATGCCAAGTGCGGCATCAGCACAGCCTAAAGCTTCACTCCACTCAGTTGGTTTTCATGTGTACGTCTTTGGCAGGTACAGATGAGTTAGCAGACCAATAATAAAGTGTTTAGCACTGAATATTTAGCAAGCCGCACACTGCTGAGCACAAACTCCTGCTGAATATGAATTCGGCAGCGACCAATTTGCCATCTTGCAGTACTGAGAGAACATGTCTGCACTTCGATATTATTTGTGTGTTTGTGTGGGTGTGTGGGTGAGAAAACAGAATTTAAGTGCCTTAACCTTCCTCACCCATCTCTTACTTGCACACATTGCAGGCATTAAATAAGCCAATCGTATGAAGCTATACACATCACAAAACACACATATATGCACAAAAACACACACACACACAGGCTCATTTCAGCCGTCAGCTACATCTGTCAAAGTGCGAGGCGACTGGGGTATCAGCCGTAGCGATGGTTTATTTATATCCATGAGTTGGATGCACATACAGATTGAACTTATATGAGCTTATATGCAAACACACACGCTGGCATAAACGCACCCAGAGCTGCAAAACATACATCTAGACCAATCAGTTTAGCCACAATAACACTGGGGCGCCGCTAGTATTTGTAAGCTAAACGATGTAGGCCCTTGATAAAATTCAGTATCTTGTCAATTTGTGGGGGGGTGGGGGGTATGACGTAGGGGCAGCAGTTAAAAACTTGACATTCTTTCAATGTCCAACTCCCGGCTTCAATGCCTCTCTTATACAGCGGTTCTTACATGAAATTTTTAGGTCCATCCTGGGGGAAATATGTCTACATTTACCTTTTATTATGGGGTCTAAAAAGTTAAAAAAAAAGTGCCAGATACCAAATGCAAACACTGATAAATACCAGACCTTCAGTGGCTCATGGGGTCCCTGAATGCATCGCAATAGAAAAGGGGTCGAAAAGGGGGCTCTAACCTGGCAGGACGGGAGATTTCTCATCATTAATGAATCAACCACACATACACACACACACAAAAACACACACGCAGCCAATATATCCTTCCCAGGCATTGCCCTGAATAATTGAACCACCATTTAAGTTGAATGTTTGTGGAAAGTGGCCGTGAAAATGTACTTCGGTCGAGGTTGCATCCTCGTCTGTCCTCTAATGGTTGAGAATGCATTCGATAGATTTTGGCTTGCAAGCAAGGAAGAAAAAAAGACTAAAAGAACATCATAGTATCTTTTAGGGTTGGAATATTGCTCTTATGCTTTTACCTAAAAAGTTTTTCCAATATAGAAGTGCATGTTGGTAGTGAGTCTCATAAAAGGGCACTTACAGATGGCTCCATCAGAAACTGAAAAAGGGCATGGAAGTGGTCTAAACAGAAAATGACATCTAATAAAGTGAAAACAATCATTTCATTTTATTGAAGTCAGACTTTCTGAAGTAAAATTACAATCCACGATCTGACTTCACACAAAACAGGAATTTCTGTAGATGCTGAAGGGTTTCACTCTATGTGCTCACTTATTCTTGTTGTTATGCTCCAAGAAACTCTGCATTTTTGCATTTTGAACTGAAAATACTACAATGGGAAACACATCCACTTTCATACATACAGTTGCAATGTTTCTGTTAATTATCTGCATTGAGACAGCCTATATTTGGCCCCATCAAAGTTTTATAATAAAATACATAAGCGCTAAAGAACATATATTATCCATTATGTACATATGCAAGATTTAGCTCTACACATTCACATCCTGGTGGACTGAATGCAGAGAATAAAAGAACATGTACAAAAGCACACATGCAATTATTAAAACAATGAAATAACCATATGTTAGATAAAACATGACTCGAAAAAACACAAAAGTGCAAAGAACTAACTGTTGATACATCTGAGTTAGTTGACATTTAACAGACACATTTAAACACAACACATCCAACAAGTTTATGGAAACAGAACCGAAGATTAACCATAACAAATTTAATAAAAATAGACGTTTGGGCTTTTTTTTTTTTAGGGTCAGATGCAGATTCAGCTGTCATTTAACCCATAAAAGACCCAAAAACCAACATCTACTGAGCTAAAATGTTTAACACCTATTGATTCACTTATCCAATCAATATATGTAAATAACTGGTGTAAAATAAAGTTTGTCATCTTTTCATGGTCATCAGATATGACCCATTTGGGCGTTCAGAGGCTCCATAGTTACCGTGGAAACACCATCATCTTCTACAATATTGATTCACCATGAGTTGGAACAATGACAGTAGACAGAGACACTTGTTTTATGTTGACTTAATGATAGATTTTACTGAAAAAGTCACTTTTTTCCAGTGTTCTGTTTCTAATATAACCCTCAACTTTAATCTGAGCCCTTATGAACATGCACATATACCTGATTATCACTGGAAAAAAAACAAAATATGAAGGAAAACTTTATAATAGATGGTGATAAATCACTTTAGGAAGGTTAATTAATCGCCAAAAATTCATTTGAGAAGTGTCATAAAAATTAGCACTGGGTCTTTATAGGATAAATAACATCTTGGGGAGTTAAAGGGTTAAAAAGCCGTCTTTCCTCCCTCCTACTCTGACTGGCCACATCTGTGCCTGTGCGTCTTAAGGCTCAGAGCTCGTTGCAGGATTTCAGCACCATGGACAGATGTCTGCAGAGCCCAGCTCATCTGGCCGTGAAGAGTTTCAGCACCTCGGACAGCGACGGGCACGCACTCAGCTGCAAACGCTCCAGTTCATCTGTGAACTTTTCAGAACATCACCCTTCATTTATTCAAAGTCTCTTCCGACTTATTCTTTTTTTTTAAGGGTTATGGGCAGCTAAAGCCTATTTGGTGGAATGCAGAGAGACACTTTGGACAGGCCACCAGTCCGTCAGTGCACCAACACACACACACACAGACATTCACCATCATCCCTGTCGGCAGTTAAAAGTCTGAAGTCCACATGAGCTAAAGTGACGGTGGAGGGAAACCGGGGCAGAACATGCTCAATCAACATGGAAAGGCTTGAAAAAGGCGGTATATGACGCTCAGAAGCTTTAAATGTCACACGCTTATTCCAGGCTTTTAAACACCCAATGAAAGAGGACCAAGAAAGAACCACCCGTTATCATTTAAAATACCACAGATATTATAAACCCACCATAAACACTGTTGAAATATTATTCCATGATATACTGCCGTCTTTATCTGATTTGACAGTAAGCTTAAATGCAGCCTTGTCTTTGTGCTGGTGTGTGATACGCTAAGAGTTTTATGTAAATGCACACATAGCCGCTCTAGATACTGGTTCCTGGTCTCCTTCAGTTCTAACAAGTACCAGCGCCATGTTTATGGAATGACTTCTGGTCTCATCTCATGATAATAAACAAAATCATTGAATTCGTGATTTAATGGAAAAAACGACATTATGCACTTCTGTTTTTTTGACAGTTAATATCGGTAAAGTTTTGCGCAAATGTCCAATGGAAAAATGACTACAGAGACTATTGAACAGAAAATGTGTCTGACACTGGATTTTACCCTTAAATGACTGTATATTCCATCATGAAGAGTTTAATAAAATGTACAAAATAACCATCAGCCACTCTTAAATATTCAAACCGAACCACATTTAACCTTGACCATTTAATCCTTTCTGTCACATGTTTGGAAAATAGAAGCCCACACTCTAATATATGACAAAAACTGAAACCCCTAAGTCCTGTTGGCCATGAAAACACTCCCCAGCTGGCTGAAAATCACTTCAAAACCTCTACCACATGCTGACGTCAAACAGCCCTGGGCCGTTTTTTAACATACGTCGATGCTGCTGCTCTGCTGAGCCGTCCTTGTATTGACGACACAGGAATTTCTCCTTTTCCACACTGATCAAAACAGGAAAAATAGAATTTTTTTAATTACAACAAGCTGTAACAGACTGTTAGTATCTAACTCTGCTTAGGGAGGAACACATTAGTGGAACTGTTTAAACCTGTAGACAAAGCTCAGTAGTTAACCAAGTGAAACAGCTGTAGGCAGTTTGCACGTTGTTTTATTTTGGTCTTTTTTCTCCTTCCAGCGGTGTGGCGTTCCCAGTCGACGCCTGCTGACTGAAATCAACTCATCTTCAGACTTCTTCACACCCAGACTACAACAATAAAAGAACTAACTAGAGAACAAGACTCCACCTGCCTCTCTTTTTTTGTTTTTTTGGGATAGAACACAGTCTTTACACGTCTGCAGCATAAAAAAAAGCATCTGACCTTCAAATATCAACACCTTACATGTTGTATACATTTTTTTTGTTTGACAAGTAAATATTATTTATTACTATAACTTATAATCATTGTTACGACTACTATGACTGTTATCACTTAATTGTAACTTGTATCCTGTGATTATATATTATCATACATCTTATTTAAAATCACACACACACACACACACACACATATATATATACACACACACACACACATACATACAGTGCATATTATAACACACCATAATAGTTATTATTACTACTACGCTGTTAATTGTTGTTTTTACTAGTACGTTCCAGTGTGGAATCATTTTAGTTGTTTCATAGTTATTGTATAACCATTTTCTTATAAATATTGAATATATTGGTAAAAGGATGATGAAGATGTTCTCGAGGAGGAGAACTACCAGTAATCAGTATTAGTACTAGTAGTAGTGGTGGTAGTAGTAGTAGAAGTAGTAGTAGTATTAGTATGTGACTGTTTAATGCCCATGTGTCCACGCTCTATCAGCTGATGATCCGTCTCCATTGGAAACAGGCAGGAATTCAAACTGTCAGTGCATGTTCAGTACAGACCTAATATACAGACGCATCATAGCAGGTGTTTTATATTCATCATATGGCACAGAACATATGTCTGCAGCTCGGAGTTTCCCCTGAGTCATAAATGACATGGTGGTTTTACTTACTCACTTATCGCTAAATATTAGGTGAAATGGAAAATGCTGTCAGGAGTTATTAGTGCTACGCTTTTCCTCTGGCTTACTACGACTCCGCTGAAACCACCAACTGGCTCAAAGAAAAAACAAGCTGTGGTTGAATATCTATTCCTAAACAGTGCCAAGTTGCTGAATGGCAAAAAAAATAATAAAAAAGTGCCGAAGCCTCATCCAACACAGAGGCTAATGTGAGTTTTAGAAACAAAGAGTGCGACGGCTGAATGAAGGCCAATCAGGAGGCAGCATCGGTGCTCCTGTATGTGTCCGTGCATGCTCACACATACGCCACAGAGTGGAGTTTCTATTCAACAAACATTAGAGGCAGAGCTTGTCTGGAGACGGAGATAAGCCTGCTGAGTTGAACATCCGTTAGCATACCGAGCACCCTCCGTTATTGTGTTTACGTAGACTAGAGGAAACGTACTGTGATAGGAGAGGAAACTGCCAACCATCAACATCCAACTGTTTACCACAAAAAAAAAAAAAAACGGCTTTAATTTTCGTAAGAATTGAGAATTAACATCTAAACATGAAACTACACTGATACGCAGATGTTAACATGTTTCATTATGTTTTCTATCAGTGCCGCAGGTTAATAAATGACAAATTAATTGGAAAACTAAAAGCAACGTTTCAATCATTTATGAACAATGTGGCCTCAGAATAATCTTCCACTGATTAGGTTCATTAGAAAAAACCCAAACACAAGTGACATTTTGGAATATGAATGACATTTATCTGAGCTCATTCTTGATTTTGTAGCTCACCGGCTGATAGGACATGGGTGGGCGGGGGGGTACATGCTTCAAACATCTGACCTGTCTTCTTCTGTGTCTCTCTCAACCACCCCCCCACCCCCCTCCGGAGTCCATTATATTATTATCAGGCTTCTGCAGAGCATGATGATGAGCAGATCATTAATTGAACCAGGTGTGCTGGAAGAGGGAAATATCTAAAACCTGCAGGATTCTGGCCCTCGAGGACTGGAGTTTGACACCTCTGCTCTAGAGTTAATGGACGATTCACTTTGTTTTTGCGCAAAATAGATGGATTTAGCCTAAATTAGGCCGTGACAAAGTAAGACAACAATATATTGATAATTATCTTGGCTTTCAGCAAAACGTGCATCATGTTTTTGCCCGTGGTTTTTGAGAATTAACTGTAAAAATCACAAGTGCACGGTTCTCTGTCTAATACACTGGTATCATCAGTAAAGAACAAATGCCCTAATGTTCAGACCTGTTCATTCCGCAGAATCAGGTGGAGCTGAACTCATAATATGGACACATAACAGTGCTGATCCTAGACCTGACCAACTGAACCAACCTTAGATCATATCACTCTCCACAGACTTGAACTGTAGGCACTAAGCATGATGGGTAATCACTCCATCCACCTCTGTTCTCACTGTCATGTATAGACCACATGACCTTTTTCCATTGAAACAGTCCAATGTTTATTCTCTCTACAAACTGATGGTGTTTAAGAAATGAGAAGCAGCTCACAGCATCAGCTAGAATTAAAAAAACTGACACATATTACTCACTGCTGTCATTATCCAGTAGAAAATCTGATTTGCTGCGCTATATCCAGGTCAATGACTTTTTTGGCTGTGTGTACATTATACATCGTGGATTTCCGGTCTGTTCCGAGTCGGTTTACGCCCTGAAAGTCTTGTGTTTGTGAACCATGACTTCCGGTGGCATCTGTGTCTATCACAGCCCCAGCAGGGTTTAACACTGTGACTGTTAACTGTGGGTAAACGTGTGAATACGCAGCGTGGCAGGGCACCATTTTGCGCCGAAGTGTCTCAGTGGCAGCCCATAGAGAAGTGGATTGTTGTTGCTTTCTCAGCTTTGGTGAAGAAATCTGTGAGCGAAAAGCAGAAAACGGAGCACCACGTCGAGCCTAACTGCCACAGCAGCAGTCCAAACCACTAAAGCAGTCAGCTTTGGCGGAGAAACCAGAGGAAAGCATCAGATACTAGGCACCATTTTGTGTTCATCAAAGCCATCGTTCATTCGGCGCTGAGCAAATACAGCTCGCTGGTAGGAAACCACCTCCCAACATGACTTATCAAAGCCTGCGGAAAACATCAGGGGCAGTTTTAACGGCTTTAAGTTCAATGATCCTTTGTGCTGCTGATTACAAATGACTCTTAGGGCTCGATAATCTGGGAAAATTGTCTGATTATTACAGGTACATTTATATGTTATGTTTAAATCTGAAAATTTGCAAAAGTTACAGTGAATTTTGCTTTGTCATGTGTACATTTCATTTACCTGTGATCGTCTGAACTTTTTTTGAACTCATTTCATTTATGTTAAGAGACCATTTTCAGCTCATCTTCTGCTTCACACATCATCTTCCTTCTCGATCGACAGCTCCACGGGATAATTTCTCTATAAAAAGCAGTTTTCATTCTCATGTGTCAGTTCCCAGTGGAGGACAGACTTCTGCTTATTTTTGGATGATGGATTTGGCTTTTAAGTAAATGACAGGAGATGGTTTTGGTCTGATAAATACTACGCACTCAGTCTTGACAAGTAGCTGCTTTGAAAACGAGGCTCCACACCTTTCAAATCAGAGACCAAACAATGTGAAGACTAACCAAGACAGCTAAAAATGGGCTTCTAAAAAATGGATTAATTGTGTATTTTCTATGGAATATGATGCACAAAACATTTCAGGTCACAGGAAACAAAGAGATTGACAACTGCCCAATTCTGCACCCACATGAAAATAAAACAATAAACTGGAGACATAAAAGCATGGATGACTTTTAGATTCAATAAACACAAATGCACAAATCTATTGACTAGGCGTCTCAAACATGCGGCCAAGGGTCCAAACCAGCCCCCCAAAAGGTCCAATCTGGCCCGTGAGATGAATTTGCAAAGTGCAAAAATTACATTGAAGATACTAACAACCAAGGGCGTCAAACTCATTTTAGTTCAGGTTCCACATACAGACCAATGTGATCTAAAGTAAAATAATAGCATAATAACCTATAAACAGTGACAACTCCATTTTTGTAGGTTCAACTCTACTAGTTTTGCGTCTAAAAGAGCAAAACAAAATTACCAAGAACAATCTGAACAAATTGAATGAGAAAATGTTCTTCTTTTAGCTCCAAACTTTTATCAATATTATACTTGTTACCAAATGTCTGTGTAACACTGTGTGTAATGCACATGCATAAATGATCATTTGAGGCATTATTTTGGTAAATGGTTGGTACTTTTCCACACGTTTATGGTACCCACAGGGCTTTACAGAGCCTCACATTCTGCCATGATGCCCGGCCCTATTGGGGGCAAATTAGGGTTCAGTGTTTGGCCCAAGGACTTCGTCATGTGGACAGTCAGAGGCAGGATTCCCCCGCCACCTAATTTTGTTAAACCTGACCTTATTTTTCTTACAAATTTCAGTTTTTTAGGTTATTCACATGTTTTTTGCTAAAGGATAGTGTTGTCAATGCAAATGGTTTCATAATTTAATGTTTTTTATTGCACGAAAACAGAGAGAAAAAGTTGTCATTTTTTTATAGGTTAGGATGCTAGTACTTTACTGGTCCAACCCATCTGGGATCCAGTTGGGCTAAATGCAGCCCCTGGAAGAAATGACTTTGACACCCCTGCTATAGACACACCAAAACCGACACACTAATCTACTAATGCATGCCAAGCCTGCAGTCCAACTTTTACTGCCTTGAAAAATAAAATAAATGTTGATGTATGTGTGGCAAACAAACCCAGTGTCATACTTCTGTATATGACACACACACACACAGTAGCCATGTCAGCACTCGTTTTAACTACACCGTCTTCGATCAGATTGTTGGTCGCTTAAACGACCTCTAACAGACAAACGCACACGTGCACAAACACAGGGTCAATAACTCTAATTGCTGTCGCTCTCACTAAACCCATCACTAAGCCTTCAACCACCTCCCGTCATCGATACACAACTTCCCTCCTGCGCAAACACACACTTACACACCCCGCTGCCGCCTCCCCGTCCATCTATGCAATCATTCCGATATGTCGCTCGTGTCAATCATCCGCTATCATGTCTTTTTTCATTTCCTGTAATCCTCAGTTCTCCCTCCGTCATTCATCTTTATAGTTGAGTTTATTAAGCCCATCGCTTCTCCTTGATTTCACTCAGCGCCCTGAATCCCTGCATGAAACTACAGACACACAAAGCGAAACCAAACACAAACTCATAAACCCATTCCAGTGGGTCACAGTTTAATTAGACGCTCAGTACTACACTGGAATTTACTGCCTCCCCCATTGTTTTTAACGCACATGAATGCTTCTTACTGTTGAATCTGCAAGATGATAGTTACAGTCCATGCAAAACAATTACAGTGGAGTGGTTTGGTCCACAGTGACACAGCCAACACCCCTTTGTCTCCCTTAAAAATACAACCAATGGCTCAGCGGCATGTTCTCTCAAGAACTAAGAACTAGAATGTGTGATATTGTCAGGTTCAGCAGTTATGTTAAAGTCCTGTGGTCTGGATGGAGGAGATCAATGGGTGGTACTTTCACTGGAGGACAACTCACCTTATTAAATCAAAGTTCATATATGACTTCTATCAGTGATTAATAGGAACTAGATTGATATCTGGAACCATTTCCAATGTTATAAACATGAACCAATAAAAACACATTTGTAATATTTCAAAACATTTGTCAAAAATTCAGAAAGTCTAAATTTCTCAAAAATGTGAATAAACTTTGTAGATATTGTCCCAAGAAAGCAATATATAAAATTTGAAATGAATCCCATCAATAGTTTTTCAGAAGATGTTTGAAGAATTTGCTAACGAAGACAGCGACAAAGACGACACTGGACACAGTGCCTTTACAACAGGTCATGGACCATCAGCCCGGTGAGCCGCAAATACTACGAATAAATAAACAAATAAGATAAGACATACTTTATTGATCCCCCAGAGGGGAATTCAGGTGCACAGCAGAAGAAGACACTATACATGAAATACAATAGAAAAATTTTAAAAAGATTAAAAAATATATAGACAAATGTGTTAAAGTGACTACAATGAACAAAAAATAGCAATATTAATGATAGAGTAGCAAATGTGCAGTATAGGCTAGCTTATATATTGGGCCAATATTTTGATATTGTTCAATATCGCAAATGGGCCTTAATTTTTTTTTTGGAAAGCCAATATTTGATCAGTAGAAAAATGTTATAAGACATTCCATCAGGCAGCTGTGTGGGTAGCACTCGAAGTTCAGTAAATGTTAAGAGTACCATGTGCACATGTATTAATAATTTCATTTATATTGCTCCATAAAAATCATAATTATCTTAGTGTTTCAATTGTATTTTACGGTCAGTATGCTTTAAAATAAGTAAATAAATAAATAAATATCTGCCTTAAAACTTGGCTGTAGAAATCAGCAATCGGTTGACCAATTTTTTTTTTTTTTTTTAAATAAGCATCGACATTAGAAGAACCCATATCTGTCGACCTCCAATTCAAAGGTCTGACTCTTCTGAGACTCACATGATCACACTTAACAATAGGCATAGCTTCCTTGTCTTGTTTTTCCAAGCCACATACAAAAGGGTTGGTACTGCAAGGACTTGATGATGAAGCTGAAATGTGAACTTTTTTCACTTGTTCTAACCCTCATATGAATAAACAACGACAGATGGTCGACACAGCTCTGTACATTTTACCCTTACACAGTCAATAAAGGTGGATGATGTAATGCTGCTTCCTGCTGTTCTGTAACAGTGAAGCCAAAATATTGCAGTTACAGCAGCTGTCAAGTCGTTTCTGTGATGTGTTTTAGAGGCGGGACCATCTGATGGAAAAAAGTCCAATCCTTCCAAATGACAGAAACAGAATGATTTTGGATGCCGTTTACTTCTGCAGTCACTTACAGAATACATTCTACCTCAGTTGCAGCGTCAGACAGCCTTAGTAGTTGAACACAGAGTAAAGTATCATTTAGTTTTGAGTGAAATGGTTCAATAAACTGCATCTCCCAACTGTCATAACAGAAATCACTAACTCTAAAAGGTCTGTTAACCTTAGAATTCACTTCATTCTTTGAGAACAAGTGAAAAACTATTAAAAGAGGTGAAGCTCATTACATGTCTGGTCAGGCTGAGATCTACACACATTTTCAGTGGCTTTAATCAGATTCTGGAAAGGTCAAAGTAGGACGATGTCACTGGGTTTGAACAAATGCACGAGTCCAGGGTTCTTAATAAATACACACCAGAGAATGGACGAGCTCAGACGTTATTATTTTTCTCCATGTCACTGCTTTTTAAGTGTTCATTGATGCATTTTGCCTTTTTAACCCATAAAGACCCAGTGCTACTTTTATGTCAGTTCACTATTTTTTTTTCCCCTCTGTTTTTCATTTTTCTTAAAGATGGGGTGCGAGATGGAGCATTTTTTTTACTATATTGCTTAAATATATTGCAATATGGGGGGGGGGTTCTGTCCAACTTATAACACTATAGGAATTGGGGCAATGCAATTTACACTGTATACTCATATTTTCTTTTATATCCAGTTGTAATTCAGGTACAAGTTAAATAACCACAGTTTTAGAAACTAGAGATGTATGTTTTTCATACCGAGTAATCAAAAACATTGTTTTAGAGAAAAAGGAAATCAACCCTAATGTTCACTTTGGCTTGGCCAGGCCCTTAACATGGGATGTAATTAGACATCTTTCATTTAGCAGTAGCCTCGTTAGCACAGGGTGTGGGAGAAGAATCCGTTTTTTGTTTGTTTGTTTTCATTCTAACAAATGTATTTACAGTTCCTGCACATTTTTTGCAACTACACACATTTTTGGCAAATTCACACAATTTCACTGCACAAAATCACATAAAAACCTGAATATTATGTCACAAGATCAAGGATTCTTTTCACGCATTTTTTTGGAGGGGCTGTAATGAAATACCATAACATGGCCTTTGAGCATTGTTGGTTTTGTGAGTTCAAATGGGTAGAAAAACAAGGATGAACCTACATTGGATGTCTTAGCCCCTTCATGTCTTTGGTTTGTGTCACTACAAACACATTGTAACACAATGTGCCAGGTTCAGAACAGCCTTCCAACATCAAACCAACAGAGTGTGAGCTTTTTTCCCCCCCGACTTCAAAAAAAGAACAGTACATGCTAACGCTTTCATGATGCGAGTTCAGTCCTCATTCCTACTGCATTAAATCAACTGATAATAGAGAGGAGTACTATTGAAATCCATTTCTATGAGAATGCGCTGGGTTATTTATTATTTTCAGATTGAGCGTGACATCAGGCTCCGATGTGATTTCAGAGACGCGCATTCACGATAACAGCCAATGCGCCTGAGTGAATCTGCCACGGTGATTATGAGGCTCTGCGAAGAACATAAACAGCGAGTGCACCGACCTCGTCTAAAAGGCAATCTCGTTGCTAAGCCGATCTTTGTCTGCTGCAGAAAGTTCTCGGCGGTTGTAATTCGGCAAAGACGCATTCAGATCAACTAAGACACCTGCTGAGCTGAGGTGAAGCCGTGTACAGATCAGAGAGAAAAAAAGCTCTGGTAAACATTTAAAACATCAGAAATAGCAAGAGATTAAATAAAAAAAGAGAAAAGAAGGAGAGATTATGTAGATTTACTCGGAGATAAGTTTGTCAGTACCATGTCGAAATCTACCTCCACGAGCTCCGACTTCCTGCTTGAGAAGCCGCCGATTAAGTTTAGTCACGTTTACACACCTACATATTTAAGGTTAATCGCACCTGGAAGCTGTAAATGTCCCACAACAGGGAGCAGGGGCTTATGGGAAATTGAGGAGGATCAAAAAGCTGCATAAAGTACAAACAAACACAAAGCGTACACACATGAACACAACGTCTTTCGCCCCCCATTGTGTTTCTCTCTAGTGAAAAGGCAGAGTGAAAGTATTCCTCAATCACCATCCTGGCTTTCCTGCAGACTGAATTAAACAGCAGACAGACAGACAGACAGACAGACAGACAGACAGACAGACAGACACCTGTCAAGGTAATTTCCACTCTGCAGTTAAGGGTTCTCGAAAAGTGTGTTTATCATTCAAAGGCAGGTTACAATGAATCATCCTTATGCTACTGTAACAAGTGGAATCGTACCTTTCATCTGCGTCCTAATGCAGAAACTCTCAATGGGGGGGGGGGGACATGGGGCGGGGGGGTCACTTGTGACACCGTCGTGCATGCGTGCACTTTAGCTGTTGTACATCACAACAGTATAAATCACTGGGCACATACTCCACCCCACCCCCGCCCACAGACTGGGTCTGTGAGGGTGGGGGGGCATATCGTCCGACACATCGTCCCTATTAGTACTGTTTTGTTCTTATTCTTTTATTAGTGATACAGTTAACGAGACATAGTGGAAAGATGAAACAACACCAAATAAACAAAAGACAAACCAAGTAAACAAACTAAAAACAATGGCAAACAATGACAAAATCATGTGACAATGAAAAAGACAAGAAGCATAAAGAGCAACTAAAAACAGACTGATTAGGGGCAATAGGTTAAAGGGAAGGGGAGAGTGAATGAAAGTGAGAAAGGGGGAGTGAAGTGAGAGTGCAAGTAATTATTATAATAATGATAATAAAGACAACACAACAATATGTGGTAATAATACTAATGGTCTTATTTGTTATTACTATGACAGCGGCAGCAGCAGAGGCAGCCACAATAACAGTAAAAATGGGTTAAATAATTCAATATTTATAATAATTTCTGGGTTACTCAATTATACATAGCTCTTTTATTATGTATATATTGTTAATTATATAGATTTTATTGGGCTAAATCTAGAACCTCGGTTGTGTAAATGCGTGCTAGTATGACAATACAGTTCTTTGAATCCTTGAACTTCATCTACAATGACCATCATATTCTATAAGATCATCAGACATCTGCGGTGTTGTCTCTTTTCACATAAAACAGGCCTTTTCAGCTCAATGACAAGATGTTTTCCACAGTTTGTGCAGCTTACCAGGAACAACAATTCTCAGTTACCAATGAAGGAAAAAGTAATAATTCATTTAAATCACAAACGGAGTGAAAAATTATAACCTCAGTTGTAACTGGAGTTGTGGAACAACTGTACTGTGGAGTGAAAAGACTCAAACCGACGTGTGTGGAGTACAAGTAAACAGCTGCAGTGAAATCACAGCTACATTCCTCCACTTTAGGGCCAAAAGCCAAACAGACGCACTGAAAAACCACAGAGTTTCCAGTTGTAATACACTGAATCATAAAGGCAGTAACGGAAAAACACCGATTACACACATTTGCAACTAAACATCAGTCTATGGCAGCTGTACAAAAACCCTACAGTATATTCAACAACACACTAAACATGTTCACAAACACATCCAATGACAGACGCACAGAGGCATGTGGCTCAGGAAGTATTCGCCATTTTATTATCTTTAAAGCAAAACTGCCCAAGTCAAACACATGTGGACTAAAGTCTGTGGACGAGCTGAACTCAACATGTCCACAGACTTTTGTCCATATGTGTATAACTTAGGTAAGTATGATATGAGGACACGGACATGAGTTTTTTAGTGGGGGGGGGGTAATCTTTGATAACTTTTTTTTTTTATCTGTGATAACCATTTATTTATTTATTTATTTATTTATTCAAACTTTATTAACACAATGCCGGATACAAAATAGCAGATCAACAGCAGTCAACAACAGTAATAAACAATAACAGGTAATGCATAATGCTCTAAGCAAAACAGGAAGAAAGAAAATAATTTAAATACATAAAGAAGTTTAAAAATAAATAAAAGAAGTTAAAGAATAAATAAAAAAAGGAAATTAAGTAAAAAATAAATAAAATAATAATAATAGGATATGTGTATTGTTTCAACAGATTTTTTTATGTGGAACTATTTAATTTCTAATAAATCAAGAAAAACTGTCTATATCTTCAGGTTTGGTGTAAAATATAACCTATTAAGAGTCAGACACAGTGAGACATTAAAGTTTAGTAGTTGTATTAGTTAAGTAGTTAGTTTAGCAGTAGTAGTCATAGTACTATTACTTTAGTTGTAATATTGGTTTAGGAGTAATTTTAGTTTAGCAGTAGTATTAGTTGTAGTAGTAGTTTAGTAGAAGTATTAGTAGTAGCTTAGTAGTTAGTTTAATAATAGTAGTTAGTTTAATAGTAGTATTAGTTGTTGTTGTTGCAGTAGTAGTAGTAGTTAGTTTAATAGTAGTATTAGTTGTAGTAGTTTAGTAGTAGTAGTGGTAGTTAGTTTAATAGTAGTAGTTAGTTTAGTAGTAGTAGTAGTAGTAGTTGTAGTAGTAGTAGTAGTAGTAGTAAGTTTAATAGTTAGTTTAATAATAGTTAGTTTAATAGTAGTATTAGTTGTAGTAGTGGTAATTAGTTTAATAATAGTAGTTAGTTTAATAGTAGTATTAGTTGTAGTAGTTTAGTAGTAGTAGTGGTAGTTAGTTTAATAGTAGTAGTTAGTTTAATAGTAGTAGTAGTAGTAGTAGTTAAATGGGCCTACCTTTGTTGAGTAGTCAGTCAGAGTTTGTCGTTTTAAAAAAGCCTTTTGTAGAAGTTCTGGTGCAGGTTTTTGTAGCTCTTGGAGCAGACAGCAGCTGCACAGGTCCATAAGGTCCATGTGGGTCAGAACCGGAACCCTGGAGGACTGTTCCTGTCGGTACCGCCTTAACTTCAGGTTCCGAACCGAACCGAACCGAGCCGGCGGCTGGTTCCGGAGCTGAGGAAGACCTCTGGGTCTGAGGAGGAAGGTCACACGGACCACCGGGACGTGTGTCCGCCGTGAACGGTTAACCTGGACCGGTTCAGTGCCGCAAACAGGTGCCCATGACCCGAACTGAACTAAGCTAACGGGGCGGGGCAGGGCGGGTGCAGCTGCGCTCAGAGTAATTAGACACGTGCGTAATGACACGAGAGCAGCACCTGCGTCCTTTTATTAACTGACGTAAATAACAATAATAATTGTAGAAAAACATTAATAGTTAAATAAACGAGACATAGATGATACAGCCCATGAGTACCGTATTTAATCTGCACTGAAGTGTAGTTTTAAAATGTTTCAGCGTGCGGTTACGTCATGTGTTTCCGGTCTCTATAAAATGCACGCGCAGTAGATTTTCCCTCCAATTTTTCTTTAACAGACCTCCTGTGTTCTGCTTCTGCGAAGCTGTGAAAGGATGGTTTCCTGTGCCTCAGTATACCATAGTGTCCACAAGACTTTAGAGCTGCTAGTTTGTTAGTTTTTGTTTGTTTAGTTTTTAGTTTTTCTGTTTATCTCGGTCCACGCTCCAGTCCAGTAGGTGGAGGTAAATGCACCTTTCAGTTGGCTGCCCACCACCATAGCCCACCAAAAAGAAGAAGAAGAAGTTTGTTTTTGTTTTTTTCTCCCTCTGATTCCAGACATAGAAGACAGAAAACTGCAGCCCAGCATCACCTGCATGAGTAAACGCCTTCTTCAAAAATACAGCGAATAAGTAAGTAGTACTACTGAAGTGTATACGATAGTTCAGTGGGTGACACTTTTAACCAATATGTTTATTTATTTTTATTTATTTTCTTTTTAATGCCATGTGATCTACCTGTCCTACCTCCACCCCTGGTCTAAATGCATCAGGAACATGCCTGACTTTAACAGAGTCATGGGGCAAAAGTACATGTTGGAAGCATAGTTGGGTAAAATTTAGGTTTAAAAAATGACTGAAAACACACTGTATTATTATTTAAATTTAAATAAATATTTTTAAAATAGTAGTGCATGTGCTTTGGCGTATCCTAGTGGTGATATGTGGTTATAATGTATGTCTATTTAATAAAAGTAAAGAAGTGTTAGCAGCAAAATGTTATTAAATTCCAGTATATGGGTCCCTAAAAGACAGCTTCTGTAATTATTAGAACTAATTACAGCACTTTCATCATTTGTTTTCCAATTCATCTTATTAAAGTATGGAAGATTTAACACATTTCATGTTTGACATAAATCATTTATTTAAAATATTATCAAATATTCATCATCATTATTATTATTATGTGTGAAAACGAGATAAAACATACAATATTGAATTAATAATAATGAAGCCTGTGTGTTCTATTGGAACTTCGTGGAACTATTTTACATACAGTTAAAGCATCAATGTGAGGGCTTGTCATATGATTTTTTGTTTCTCTTATAATTTGTTGGCTTTTTAGTGATGTTAACAACTCATCCCCACTGGATCAGTTTTTAACAGTGGGTTATATTTATAAACCATGCTCATGTAATCCAGTCTTCTAGTTGATTTTTCTATAAAGAAGACTATGTGGATGTATAACACAGGAAATGGGACACTTAGCCCCAGAATCCCCTAAACCTCAGTATTCAGATGGACCACTTGTTCGTCATGTTTTATGCTTTGTAATCTGGATAATTTTCCTCCCAGATGAAGATAGTAGTAATAAATAAATGAGCTCATCCTGCAAAATCAGCATTCTGGTGGTTTGTGAGAACCATGTGGACTAATATGGAATCAAATTTTGGGTTTGAAATATTGCTTCAGCCTCCCCCAGAGGAGCCAATTACATACTGGAGAATTCACACAACAACTGCTTCAACAGATGCATTTTAATTAGATGTTCAACAAACAATATATCACATTTAAATGCATTTCCGTATTGTTTATGTTACAAAAATGTGTATTTTGACCAAACTTGGATCAGTTAGTAATGTGGATGGGCAGGTATGGCTCAGTATTCAGTCTGAGTAAAGTATTGTGTTTTGTAATTCGACTTTACTAAATCCACCGTGTCTGTTACTAAATTTATACAGGATTTAATGAGATTTTGTTATGTTATCATTGGAAAGTAATATTTGCAGAACATCTAATCATTTAAATCTTGTGTTTTGTTGGAAATCTGCCTGTTTTCATGTTGTATCTCATAGGTCTTATTTGTGTAACTCCTGAGGACGTTGGTCTCACAAGGATTAAAAAAAAATACATATTTTTTATAACTGAACAGCTTTCATTTCCTCAAGGCCTGTCCTATAACCCTGGAAGTTCTGTTCTTCTGCCACGATGTTGGAAATTAAAAACACAGTGCTTGAGCAGGTTTTGAAAGTCTTAATAAGTATGGAATTTTGAAATGCTGTTTTCCAGACCTTGAAAAGTCCAATGTGATATTCTGAATTGTGTACAGATAACATGCCACTTTTAATTGGCGTGTTATACATACGCATTATAAGCTTTCCAAGTGTATGCTCACGGCACGTAAAATAACACGCGATTAGTGCCATTAGCGATTAGCGCCATTAGCAACTAGTGTGGTTAGGGTTAGGGGTTAGCGATTAGTGCAAATTGTGGCTAGCACAATTAGTGGTTAGGGTTAGTAGTTACGTATGTAAACCAGAGATCTTGCCGTACATTGACATGTGATCAAATGGCATTGAATAACACGCAAAAGAATGAAAAGGCATACATATACAGTAGCACGCCAAATGCAATAAGAACTAGCATGACATACAACACAAGTTCATGAGATCATTCTAAAAAGTCTGGATTTTTGTGTGAAAGTCTTAATAAAATCTAGAAAAATCTGGTATTTTCTGTTATATAATTTACTGATCATGTACTTCAATCATGATGCTGAGATTACATTTGAGGGTTATTACACCAAAAACAGAGAACACTGAAGCAAAACGGACTTTTTCAGTCCAATCTGTCATTAACTGAACATAAACCCAGTGTGTCCAGCCACTGTCATTGACACGACTCTATGGGTTTTACTGGTGAATCAATGTTGGAGAAGATGACAATGTTTCCACGGTAACTACAGAGCCTCTGAACGTCCACATGAATTGTATTTAAACCAATTATTGACATGGATTGATAGGATTAGTGGATCAACAGGCATTACAGTTTAGATCAGTTGATGGTTTTTGTCACCATATACGGTCATATGAACCACATCCAGACGGTACTGGATTCGTTTCCGTTTTGTCTGTATCCTCATCAGTGGCAATGACATCAGTGATCTTGTCTTCGGGTCGTTGATGTCCCGTATCTTTGTTCCATCCTTCATATCTTTAAAGCAGGGCTATTTGTCAGTAGATTCCTTCAGCCACTGGTGGATATTTGGGTCTTTATGGGTTAAAATGAACTTTTCTACTACACATAATGAGTGAATGAATAATGAATGAATAATCGCAACCAAAAAAGTAGGCACAGAAGTATAACAGTACATAAATTCAAGGTCTTAAGCAAAAAGAAATTGCAGTTTTGAAAAAGAATTTTTATTGGATAAAAGAGCAAGCACACTGAATAAGTAACGCAACAAAATCACAAATAACAGAGGAAAGAATGTCAAAAGCATAAAAGGAGCCAGACTTTATCCAGTGTCCCAACAGACCCAACGATTGCTCCCAACAGAGGAGAGGTCACGCATACAAAGAACATCAACATTTTAAATTATTTGGATAGAATAGCACTTTAACTTCTGTATCTTGCCAGAAAATGTCCAATTCCAGCGTACATGGTTCTTAGATTAGAGAAGATGAATGTTTAATGACTCCTTTTGGGAAATTGGGCCACTGCACAACCAAAAAAAAAAAAAAAGACAGACGCTGCAGAGACGAACACCACAAGAGAAAACATAATATCATGTCAATGAAAAATAAAACACAGAAGATGGCAGAGAGCGGAACTAAACTCCAGGCAGTGTCAGTACCGTCCCGAAGGCTGAGAGACGCCGACGCTGCTTCTACTCTGTACGTTCAAGAGAAATGAGAGAGGGAAGTGAATGTAAAGGAGACTGGCGTGAAATACAACATACAACTACAAACTCCAGAACATGGAGGGAATTTGGATGGAAGAACCTGACCCGCATCACAGCTAAACTGAAGAACAAACGAACTGGTTCCCCACATACATGTTGGTGGTTATGTGGAGAGACAGAAGCAACCATGCACATTGGGATGGGAATCGAGAACCGGTTCCCAGTGGCCCGGTTCCTTAGAGTCGTTTGCCTGCTTATCGATTCTGTTTATCGATTCTGCCTTTGCTGCACATGCGTGATGATGTCACATGTACGCTGCATTGTTTTGGTTCAGAATGTAGCCAACATGGCGTCGAGGCAGAAACGCTCCACAGTCTGTCTATATTTCAGGTGTAAAGACGACACCAGAGTCACTTTAACACTGTCAAAGCTTCCATTTGTTCAAAGGGGGAAATCCCTCTAATATGCTCAAACATTTGTCGACAGCATGACATTCATTTGCAGGAATGTCACATTTGATACAATACTTCGCGACGCTTGCGAATCAATCGGCAGAACGAACACCTTAGCGTCATCCAGGCCGGGGTCTTGGGGGGGGGGGGGTTATGGATAAATGTTTCCGAAAGTAGGGAAAAGGAAAATAAGAAGCATATGTTGTAGAATTTTAAAGCACACACTGGATCAATGAGAGTCACCCCCTGTATGGGTCTGTTGGTGAGTCTGTCGAACCTTAGACCATAGAGAAAGTATATAGTACTCTGTCCAACCCACCGCATGTGTTTTATCCATGTCCACATTTCATAAATGCACTTCAAGACCAGCTCCAACTTGTCATGTCTGTAGTCGCTTTTCCATTGGATATATGCGCAAAACTACCGATATTTACTAAATGTTGAAAAAACAGGAGTGCGTAATGTCTGTTTTTCCATTAAATCACAAATGCAATGATTTGTTTATTTATCGCGAGATGACACGAGAAGTCATTCCATAAAGATGGCGATGAATGTAAATATCATGTTTTTTTACAGATATATTCATTATTTTTATATATTTCTCCTTTATCCCGTGCTAAATTAAAAAAATGCTGTGGTTTCCTGGTGTGTCCACACATTCCACACCATGTTTCTTTAAAACTCTTCTTCTTCTCTTGTTGTAAAGTCTGTCAACATCCATTTTTTTTAGTTCACGTGACTGTTGTTGCGAAAAAAGGTCTTTCCATTGCAGTTTTGCGTAATATACCAATTTCTCAACACCTGAAATACCACCTCTTGCCAGCGCAAAAACTTTTGATCAAAAAACAAGAGTTTTGTTGAAATTTGCGTTTTTCCATTGGATAAATTTTTATGCTCTAGTTGTATTTGCGATATTTGAGGGTCAATGGAAAAGCGTTTTGTGTGACCTAGACAGCTTACCCTGCCCATCCTTGGTGTTATCTTCAGAACACTGTGTTCTGTTAAAGTATGCAGAGACAGACAACAGTAGATCATCTGGGGTGGTGTGTTTACAGGCGTCAGAAAGTCATACGTGTCCATAAACAGCAGAGAGTAAGAAGTACGTTTCCATCACACACAACAGGTGCACACAATTCTTCTTGGGTTTTTTTGGCCCATCCTCGCATGTTTTTGCCGTTTACCTGACCCGATGCAGGTCTCTGCTCCAGAGTCGTGCTATGTTTCTTCTTTTTCATTTTCGTTAGATCACATTTGATCATGCAAGACTTCTGTCATGGACTAGATTCTAGATCGGTGGTGGGACAGAATCGTTGTGTTCAGATTATTGGAGCAAACCACACATAGAACCATCAAAACTGCACAAATGCCTAAGTTTGTCTCTTCATGTGCGACGTCTGTAACAGATAAAAAATCTCTTCAGAGTTGGAAAATCCTTGTGTGTGTGTACCCCGCTTTAGAATGAAAGTGTGTTTGAGACTAAGTGGGAGAAATGGACTCAGTGAACGAAGTTTAAGGACTGACAGACTCGATGTATGCACTTCGATACCTATAACTGTGATTTCCTCTGTTTTATGTCTTCTTACTTAACACATCTGTCCTATTTTTCTGTCTAACTCTACAATGGAATACGTCATTCAAATAACTAGCGCTTTGTTTTAAATGTAAAAACTTAAATAAAAATTTGAGTGAAAAAAAAAAAAAAAAATACTGACGATGAAATTACAAGGCACAAGTTGTACGAGCGTCTCATTACACACCAACCATCTCACCTGCCTCCCACTCATGTCAAACGCGCGAGGTAGTCATGATGCATTTATTAGCCGCTGTATAAATACAGACGTACCACTTGCCAGATATGACACATGACATGCTTCTTTTGATTTTTGAAGTGTTTGACAGGTAATTAGTTACAATATTTCCTGGGTTTCCTCGCAGGCTTAGCAGCATCTGTCTGAATTAGAGTGAGGAGTGCTAAAGGAAATGGTGTCTGACTTATCTTCACGCGGCGCTCAACTCTAGTAGACACTTCATTTGCAAGATAAGGTTAGTCCTCCATGGTCAGACCTTTCTGCACACTTCGTTTTAGCGACACTGATAGAAGTGGGAGGAAGTCTGGGACAAAGTCAAGGGAAATTATGTACTTTTTATGTACGGTTTTTCTTCTTTGTAGTGCTTTTATCAGAGGTTTATACCTGTTTTTGAGTGAAAATTAGATGCTCTATAGCTGCTGTTGTATGTTTCTACAACCCACGGATACATGTAATCTATAATCGTTTAAATTGTATACTAAATAAATACTTCTCATTCAATCAACCAATCAGTCAATCAATTTTTATTACAAATCATTGCATACAGAAAATCGACAATTCATTGGCAGGACACTTTTGTAATAGGACACCCCAGAAGCAGTCCTCAGCTTATAAACGGGGGCCCTTTAACATGTGATGAAAACAGAATTTGCATTCTAATCATGAATAAATTGTGGACTCATGAACCCATAAAGACCCAGTGCTACTTTTGTCAAACATCCCAAATGACTTTTTTCGTCTGTATTTAACCCATAAAGCCCCAAACATCCACTGGCGACCAAAAGCATCTACTGATCTGAACTATTTCATACCTGTTGATCCACTAATCCTATCGATCTAGGCAAAGAATTGGTGTAAAATATGGTTTTAGCTCACTTATTCATTTGAGAAACTGCACAAACACTTGTAAAATGAGCAAAACACTTGAAAAATAAGGAAAAAATGAACCAGAAAACCTTGAAATATGGTGTAAAAGGGAACAAATGCTTCTAAAGTGAGAAGAAAATGAGCAAAATACACGAAAAATTGGCAAAGTTCATCATTTCATAACATCCAGAACTTTGTATTTATTCTGTTAACATTCAAAAACCAAAAGCATCTACTGATCTAAACTGTTAAATACCTGTTGATCCATTAATTCTATCAACACATGTCAAGAATTTGTGTAAATAAAGTTCTTCATCTTTTCATGCTCAGCAGATATGACCATATTTGGACGTTCAGAGGCTCCATAGTTACCATGGAAACACTGTCATCTTCTACAACATTGATTCACCAGTAAAACCCATGGAGTTGGATCAATGACAGTGGATGGAAACACTGGGGTTTTTTGTATTATATATAATAAATAGTAACTAAAATGACCAAAAAATGGACCAAATAATTTAGAACTAACATGAAAGAACAAGCAAAAATGACTGAAATGAAGTCAAAAAGCTAAAATAAACCAAAAAAATTGCCAAAAGTGATCATTAAACTGAACAAAATAAGAAAAATGATAGAAATAATAAGAAACAATTATTAAAAACAATTATTTGGGAACAACCTCAATAGTAGCACTGGGTTAACCTTTCCTAAGTGACTTTACACCATTTATTATTATTCTATCCTCTGTATTTTGCATTTTTACGAGACAATCCTGTATTTTCCCAAATTTTATTTACTGACCAAGTAGATGTCCGTAAAATCTCAGAATAAAGTGGAGGGTTATATCAGGAACCGAGTAACGTGCATATCCTTTTTCTCTGTAAATCATCCACTAATCCTGGTAAAGATCAGATAAATAAAGCGTTTGTCATTTTCTTCACCTATTGAGGATGTAATTCTACAGCTGTGAATGTGCTCAGCTCTGCCTCCTGGAAAGTATCTGTGTGAAAACATGCTTTTCTTTTCCTCTTCATTGCTCTCTTTCAAAGAATGTGTGCAAGAACATATAAAGCATCGCACTATTCAGTCTGAGATTATAGAGCGACTGTGAACTGTACGTGGAAACCAGAGATGTAAAAAAGAACCACACATATTTGAACTTTACTCATACATTAGACCTTGACTCGTTCTGAGTGATTTCGAAGTGTCTTTAAGAGGCAAACATAAGTAGTTATTCTCATAGTAACTGTGTAACTCAGACACAAATGGAAAATAGAAACAATGTCAGAATATAGTTTATATTATGGGATAAATATCAGTGCATTGGTTAGTTTGGGTTAAATTGTATATATTTGCTTCCAAAATGCCTCAGTGATAGATTTTTTCTTAATTTCACTCAAACTTAATTTTTATTTTATTTTATTTTTTATTTGTGACTCTGATTTTAAAAGTTTTTCCTCAAAATTTCTATGATATTTTTCCTGCTCTGACTGTAAATAATAATTTCCATCTACTTTCATCACATCTGACTGAGGAAGAAAAATCTACC
>JAPTYQ010122603.1:3535-16668 GCA_029814465.1 Ostorhinchus cyanosoma | reverse complement strand
CTCTTCTCTTCTCTTCTCTTCTCTTCTCTTCTCTTCTCTTCTCTTCTCTTCTCTTCTCTTCTCTTCTTCTTCTCTTCTTCTTCTTTTCTTCTAAGTATGATCACAGATGTCATGGCCATTTGCTGCTCCCTGTGTTGCAGTGATGGGGGTATGAAAGGGGGGCAGTAAAAGTCTCAGGCCACTGTAGAACATGATCTTTAATGCACCGTTAACCAAAAGCTGACCTCAGCTGATCTTTCCTTCCACTCCTTCTTCCAGTTTTTTTTCCCTCTTCTCACAGTCCATCCTGCTTACACTGGACACTGGGCGTCAGTTTCCATCTTGGTTGACCAATACTGTCTGGACTGTTTTCATTTGTCTCTTTCCACAGACCTTGAGCAGATAGTACTTCAACCCGAGTTGGATCTGCTTTATATTCTCTTTATTTTTTTTGTTTTTGTTTTTTAAATATATTTATTTTTGGGCATTTTATAGACTATTTTTAAGCACATGGGAAGATTTAGCTTTCATGGCCTTCTGGTACAAAGGCTTTCATTGTACCATTATAAAAGGCTCTGTTAACCCAAACCATGAACACTTCCATCCTTAAACCAAACCAAATAATTCAGTGCCTTATACCAAACTGAAAATAATAATGAAAAAGCTGAAAATAACAAGTGAAAGAAATCAGTTTCCCGCTCAATGTGAACCTCAGTCTCCTGCATGACAGACTTCAGTACAACCCATTCATCCATGACAAATTCTCCCCTGTGGACTTTAAGACTCTTTATCCTGCCTTACCTAAGTCACCAAGTTCCTAAAGATTTTATGCTGGAAAGACTCATCTGCCAGAAAGCCCTGAAGACCAACTTACCTTTAATAGCAGAAAGTAGCACAGAGACAGGAAACTAGAAGCAGGAATGACATGCAACAAATGTTACCCAGACCAGAAATCAAACTGGGAACATTGGTTGGCGCCTGTAACCACTCAACTACAGACCCCCCACCTGAGTCTGTGTTAATAGATCATAATAAACCTCATAATGTCAAGAAATGTCAATTGAAAGTGATGCTGAATTACCATATAGCATTTTGGTCTGTGTTTTTTATTATTTGTGGCACTGCAGAATGAAGCTGGATTGTCCTCTGTGGAAAACCACAAACAGTAGATGCTCTGGGCGAGTTAAACCAAACACTAAAAATGATTTGTAGACGGTTTAATCCAGGTCTGCTATTTACAGAGCAAGACTCGTTCTTTTCCACTCACTTAACCGTCTGTTGACCCGTGCCGACCTTAACATCTTAGGAAGCATCTCTTTTTCCACTCATTTCCTGCACGGCTCTCATTCTGTGGCACCCCAGAGTATTTAGTGTCCACAGATCCTCAGAGTATGTTGTTTTTTTATTTTTTTTTCTCCACATATAGCCACTCATGTGCCACCAGAGACGCATATGTCGGCCTATTAGCGTGCTAAGTTGCCCACTTCAAATTCCTGTGATAGTTTTTAATGAAGCCATTTGCTGTCGGGATCAGAGCGGCAGTGTTAAATTTAGGCTTTCATTAACCTCACCATGTCTCAGTTTCCTGCTATTGTCAGACAGCAGGCACAGGTGTGGTGGTCCAAAGGGGATTTAGAGATGGGACTGTTTGTGGGTGGGTGTAAAGTTAGTGTCATGATGAGAGTGGAGATGAGCTGGAGGATCATCACCTCAGCTGAGAGACAAATAGCCGGTAATCAATACGTGAACGGATCGAGTTTTAGGATGTAAAGATAGACAAAATGATCTCGAGACAGAGGTGTGAAATGAAAGCACCTGGCCCGGAGTGAGGAGACCAATCCTGGGTGGAATCGCGAGGTCAGGACCCTGACAGGTGTGGAGGATGGATGCCAGTGCTGTGGCGTTTGTGGCAGACAGATGAAGACTGAGCAACAGGAATGAGTTGCAGTCGCTGTGAGGAAAGGAGCCGCTGGGGCAGATCACACATCAACACTTCAACCGTCCTGTTTCCTGGTGCGTGGATGTGTGAGACATATGTGGTCACACTCCCAGAATCCTGTATCAATGCTCACTTGAAGAGAACGTTCCTTCTAAAGACCCCTTTTTACCAGAACTCATTCCCTTAATTTCTTGTTAATAAATATTCACCTCAGCACGCCAACAGCTCGCTCAGTGAACATCATTTATGCGGTGTTTGCTCAAGTCCATATAGGGTGTGTTTGATTTATGTTAATGAGAGCTTCTCCTGCCAAACCACTCAAAGATAAATAAACTTCAGTGCTGAATATAAGGGAATCACTTTCCTGTCAGTCATACCCTGAGTATAAAACTCCTGCTGCTTGTGGGCTTGTTTTGAACTGGATTTAACCGATGCAGACAGTCGCCAATTGAACCACAGGACAGGATCAAGTAGTAGTGTCCAAATAGTGGATGAAATGAAGCCATCAAGATTTTTTTTTTTTTTTTTTTAGCTTTTTTCTGCACTGCATGGTGACGGGTTCATCTCAGCTCAACTTGACCTGACTTTGAGGTTTTCCATCAGTGTGTATAGAACTCAGTGAAGTGAGCTGAGGTGAAACCAAAAAGGTCGAGTGAAAACACTGCAAACTGCTGATCGATTTGATTTTATGATACTTACTTTTATCGTATTGATTTATTATATCATAGAACTGAGCACATGGCAACCTGGAAAATGTTGATGTTAAATGAGGACGCACAGATAACGATGATATTTGGGGCATTAAAGAAGATTTCATAGCAGTTTCATGTGACATTGGTGTGATTACTTTGAGATGTACTATACAAAGAAGCATTAAAAACGCAATCAGAACCAATGTACAATATTATGGACTATAGAAATAAATACCCCTGTGATGAACTGGTGATATGTCCAGCCTTCAACCATAAGTAGCTGGGGTAGGCTCCATTGACCCTAGTGAGGATAAAGTGGGTTCAGAAAAGGAATGAATGAATGAATGAATGACTGAATGAATGAATGAAATGCACCAAAGCAAACACAAAGTGAAGGATTAGTGACTCATTTTATAAGTAGTATTACCTGATGGTTAGTCCGATACATTAGACGTTCCTGAACTAATCTACGAAGAGAAGCGTGAGAGCAAACATAATTTTAGTGTATTGTGCACTGGTGATAAAAACTGACTGAAAGGTTATAATGTCACCACTGCCTTAAGAACTGGAACCCCACGCCGTGCTCCATTTCTTCATGCATGACAACGCAGAACTGTCTGAATGCGACAACAGGGTATTAGACTGGCCTCCATACTGAAACTACCCAGTATGAATCCTATGGAGCAGCAAACTGGTGACTTCAGTGCCACGAAGGGAACAGGAACTGGCAGACAGACACACGGTTGTTGTACCAACTATCAAATTAATTGTCTTGGTGTTTGTCACATGTCTGAAAACATTTCCACAACCTAATATGGCATTTTTCACTGATCTTATTAAATATGTGGGAATGTTACAAAGTTGTGTTTAAAGCCTCTCAGTATATTTCTGCTTTGGGAAACACAAATGGCTAAAGTCAGGTCATTTTGAGCCAGTATCATGTGGTGGAAAATCGTCATTTGATACCTGACAGTGGTACTTTTCAGGCCCAGTTGGATAAAATCGGTTTTGTTTTCCATGTTGGCAGAGAACGACAATCAGAGGCAAAATCCAGTGGTTAATTCCCATCCTTCAAGATGAGTGTAGACAGACAATACAGCGGCCTTGTACAAATGACAGTGGGATCCCTGTGTGGGTTTGGAGGAAGTTAACGAGAAGAGAAAAGAAGTCAAACTGTGGCATCTGATTGGTGTATTATGGCTTGAGGCTGTGGTTGCGGATTGGTTAGCTGCAGTTTGTGCGTGTGTGTGTGTGTGCGTGTGTGTGTGTGATCTGTCAGATCTTCGTTGACGGAGGCCAGGATGCCAGGCACCATCGAGAATGTTGGGAATGTTGGATGCCCTTTCACAATGACCTGTGTTTGTTTTATGTGTGTGTAGTGATACCTCTTACCTACTAACCACTAAATGAACGAGTACATTTTCCGTGATTGCAGTTACGAATAGACTCTCATTACATGGAGATTGTTTCATTTAAAAGGCACGTAACCTTTCATGCTCGGGATGTAACACGGTACTATTTCTAGATTTCATTAAAATTCTCACTCTATCTTTGGACGCTTTTTTTTTTTTTTTTTCCAGTGAGCTTTCTAATTAAAAAAATATCTAAGGAAATCCAGATCGGCCTTGTACACTGAATGTGGTATTTAATAGAGAGCAGATGTTTCAGAGCTAATTACAGTAAGTTAATTTATTTTTTTTACATTTTTGTTGTGTTTTGCTAACCTTTGCTAGACTGATAATTTAAAAAACGTACTTCAAAGTCAATCAGTGTGTGTAGTCGACAGCTAGGATGTTTTCCAAACAATACTGACAATCTGTTCTACACATTTTTAAGGCGCTGTCTTGTGGCTATTTGTCACTATGATAAGTCTATCTGTTATTATTGCCCCGTGCATGGAAAATCCAGGCCTTGTGTTTAGCATCTGTCATGCCCTTATCAGAACTGTTGGGGGTCAGGCTTCCTGATCGATCGGCTGTTCCTGCGAAGTTGATGCCCCCAATTTGTTAAACAGACAACCCAGAAAAAGCCAATTTCAACCAGAGAGGAACCAGAGATTATAAATGCGTGTTGTGATGCATAGATCACTTTCAGGAACACTAAAGCTTAGGAGTGTCTTGCACCCGAGGAGTGAAGGCCGTGTTTGGAAGAGTGTGGAATGCTTTGGCCCGTTGTCGTCCCGCTGCTCCGATGATGGCGGTGTCAGGTTGACGGCGTGTGATCCCAAGTTACTTGAATTCCCCTCATCCCCACCCCGCATTAGACGGGTCAAAACATAACACCAACCAGCCCAGAACAGGGATCGGATCACGGCATCATCCCAGCGATCATTATTGTCTTTATGTGTGTGCGACAACTATGTTAATCCTCATCCCCATATAAACGCACATTGGATGTCGAAGCGGTAAAGATGGGAAGGACACGCTCACCTTGTGCTTATGGGCTGAAGCGTTTTCAGACAAATGGATAAACAAGCAGATATTCAGCCAGACAGACAATGGACTGGGACTGAGCCAAGATGCTTAGTAGAAAGCCAGCCGGAAGGAGCTTGGCATAGTCTAGACTTCTTTTTACGGCGCTCTTACACAAGGCGAACGTATTCATATGTGAGCAGAGACACACGGGCTATTCTTGTCTACCCCGCTCATCTGAAAAAGTGCAGAGCTGGTTATGTTACACTCAGAAGGGCCACAGAGGATTTGGAGGGCAGATTTTGAAGTTGGATACCTCTTACACAGTTTAATGTCACTGTCATTGTTGTTGGCGCTGTGCTGCTGACGGCACAACTCCTAATAGACCTAAAACCCTCCATTACAGGAATCGCTGTTCTGATTACATGCAGTGTGGGCTCAGTCTGTGTGTGGCCAAGCATCTCCTGCCTCTACTGTGGGTCTGAATGCTTAGCTTCCCTCGGGGTAGGGGTCGGGGTAGTGGTGATGGTGGGTGTGGTGGTGGTGGGGGGGGGCTCTATCGCCATGCTTCATTCACCTCCACACGCACACACACACACTGACCCTTGAGGCTGCAGAACTGAGAGCTAATAATGTAAAGGATTCACATTCAATCCCTTTTGAAGTAGAACAATAATGAAAGTGATTGGAATCGGCCACATATAAGGACAAGAGGAGGGTGAATGAGAATTAATTTTGTCATTTAAACGGATGGTTAAAATGCATAAGAAAGTATTTTGCAAATCACTGCACGCTGACAGGACTGTGTCTCCACTGTCATTGTTTAGACACATAGCCAACGGAAAAACCATTGAATTACCAGCCAGTGTGGTTTGCACTCCCAAACATTATAAAGCCCTGTGTCAACACTTCCCTCATTTCCAAATTCCATTGAAAAGCCTCAGGAATCCTCCCCACTGTATCGCCCATTGCCTCTGACAGAAACGTCTCATTGTGAAAATCAAGCCCATAAACGCTGCTTGGACCAGAGCGGCTGTGGTCCGTCACATAAAGAGAATCAAGGGAGATGAGGCTCAAAATTTTAGCGTCTATATTACGGTGTAATGTCAATAGATTTTGTCATTTTCCACGGTTCCATAAGGGACAGGGGTGGATTTTAGGACAATGATAACGTTGACTATATTCTGCATTTTCCTCGATATAAATGAAGTCGACAGTAAAACTTTTCCTGCTTATAAGTATAGCCTGTCTAGACAAAACATATGATATTATTCCTCTGTTCAGAACCAAAGTGACATATACTGTAATACTGAATGAGGCCAGTATTGGGAAGGTTGCTTTTAAAATGTATTTCACTACAGATTATACGCCCCTTAAATGTAACTTGTGACTTATTTCATTATTACTCAACTGTGAGTGACATTTAATCACTTCAACATTGTCTTAAATGATCACAGCAGGTTGTGAATGTGAGGGTCACACAGTGGTTTCACCTAAAGTAGACTGAATCAGCTGTAAGTATAAGTATGAATAAGGACAAATTTGTCTAGGAAAGAGGTTAAAGATTCACTTTTTTCCTTCTACCTTCTATTTTCCACAGCATCAGTTACAGTGGAAACCAGTAAACAAAGCTGAGAATGAAAGTATGTGACGTTCACATGCAAGTTTCTTTTGTTGCACTTAATCCTCTTTAAATAAATATGGCATTAGAAGTAAAAAAAAAAAACAAAAACAAAAAAAACAAGAAACTCTTCCCTTATCTGTTTTCCCACAGCATAATCAGGCCACTTGATTACCCATTGTGACTCCATCCTTGTGTCTTGTGTGGACAGGTATCGACATTGCGTGCATAGCCAACTATGACGCACATCTGATTTGTGCTTGTTTTAGAACAATTTTATGGGAAATCACCGATGCCTCTTAAACCTGAGAATGTGCAGACTTTAAAACACTCATCCCTCATACTGTTTTCCTTTTGTTTTGTATTCTATATGAATGACTAAACACTCATATTCTGCATGCTAGTCTTTTGCTTCTCCTCGATGCTAAATAAAACCAGCCTAATGCTTTATTGTTTCTAGCATTACTTCCCCGACAGCTGTAAAATCTTTCATGGATGGCATTGCAGAAGTGTTTTTTTTTTTTTTTTTTTTTTTTTTTTTTTTTTTTTTTATTAAGGAAATCTCAAATCATTAACTGGTGTGGCCTGGCATGTTGCAGTAAAGTGTGCAGAGTGTGTTTGGCGTGCAGTCACTCTCTGATGCCTATCACTGTGATTAGAAGTGTCATTAGTTCCAGCTCTGCCAGCTTCAGCAAAGCCTGAGAAAACATGTTTATCTATGGACACGTAAAGCACATAAGTACATGAAAACACACACAGACCACAGACACACACACTTAATATATTTGTTGTTTTGTCTGTGTTTATGCCTACTCCTGTCCTCGTGTGTGTTCTTTGCTTGCTGTTCTGTGTTTGTCTTTGCCATATGTTTATCATTTTTATGTGTTAACAGAGGATTTAAAACACATTTAAAGAGGGTCTTGGTCTTTCTGCATCGCTTGCTATAGGAAATACTGTTTACATTTCATTGTATTAATGAACTTAAGTGGTGTGTACTGCAGGGTTTGTTTGCCACGTTACATTTGTATTCTTTTAGCTGGTTAAGCAGATGTTTTGTGCGTAAACAGTCCTTGTCCTCCAGATGCAACATCAAATAGATGTCTGAAAAAGGAAAAACGCATCCTTCTGGGCTTTTAATAGTTGATTTATCGGTCCAGATTTTGTGTGACATCTCACTGGGCTCCGAGGATCTTCCCACGCTTCAGGGTGGACTCTTGCATCATCGTATCTGTTGTAAACTATTAAAGAGATTATTATTCTTCATATGTATTCATTTCACCTATATCCTATATAATTGTTTCCAAAGACATCTGAGTCACTCATTCCCTCAATGCTTTTATTCTTTCAGATTGGATTCCAGGCATCAACGCATTGAACCAGTTTTTATAACATATGAGATGTCAAATTTTAGAGTAATGGCATCTAAAGCTGCAACTAATGCATATTTATCATTGATTCATCCAGTTCATCTGTTGATTATTTTCTTAATTAATCACTGAATTGTTTGATCTACATCAAAATGGTGATAAAATGCTTTTTGAGGCCTAAGATGATGTCCTCAGGTGTCTTATTTTAGTCCAATTTGCAAAGATTTATGTGTTTACTATCATAAAGAATACAAAATATAAAAATCTAAGAAGCTAGACTCACTGAATAAACATTTGTTTCTTTGAGGATAACTTCAATCAATAATCAGTAGATGTTAATAAGCTTTAACATTGTCCATAAAGTTGGAATTAACATATTTTTTACCCTGAAAATATGATTTATTCTTGATGGACAAAGTGTACCTGGGACTCAGTATCTAATAATTGAACCTGATGTGTATAAAAAGAAAAATGTGTCTGAAAAAATATTATTCCATCATTATGGGCGGCAGTGTATTTGATGACTGTTTCAATTAATTGATTAATCATTGCAGGTTTAACTTCATCATAAACCTTGATAATTTGCAACTGCCTTAAACTGTCAGATCAAATAGAATGAGCACAGTTAATAGATCTATTGTCGGGTTCAGAGCTGTAATTATTTGACAGTTACTTTTCAGTTATGAGCATTTGTGTCACATTCAAGATCCCACTTTTCAATGACCAATCAATTAATCCAGAATTGAGATTAATTGAAAAAGTAAATTGTAGGAGCTTTCGTCAGGTTTAGTCAGAGTGTAAATAATAAATAGTTCTTTTCTCACAGGCTGCGACTTGTGACATGTGACCAATCAGAATCAGGACACCGTGGAACCACAGAGTTGGTGGATACAGACGGAACCCAGATAATCTGTCTCTCCTTAAGTGACTCACCATTGTAGCCTGTCAGTGTTGTTTTGGTCTCCATGTGTTCAGATTGTACCGTCTCTTGTACTGGAATGTGTTTGAAGCGTCGGTAGGAGGACGCTGCCCTCTGGCCCTCGCGCTCTGGCATGTTGCCCTTCCTGTGCTGCTCCTCCACCCTGGTGTAGACCCCCCCCCCTAATGCCCTCTGCCCCCTGGACGTCCACACTCTCAACCTTCACCCCCTCTGTTCCCATGGCACCTTGTTCCCCTCCATTTTTCTTCCATCAAACCCAAACCTCTGTGCTCCGTCTTCACCCGGTGTCCGCCGCCCGCTTTGCCTCCATCTGTTTCATGCTGTCGATGTCCCATGAGGCAGATAGTTGCGGGCCTTCCCTCCGTGCAGTCCTTGGCTGTGCTGGTGCACCTCCACAGGACCAGGAGCTTAATCCTGGGAGGTGGGGGGGGGGGGGGTGTCCACGAACAGTCAAACACACATACACAACCTATGTCTTTTGTGGGAAGGAAAGAGCGATATTATGGTGTGAAGACAGATGGCTGCCAGTTCTCATAATCGTCTCGATAACGTTACCTCACATCTGGCTGTGGAGAACAGCCACAGGGCAAGGTGTGTATATGTGTGTTTACATGTGAAAGATGCATGTGGGACTAATGTATATGTGGATGCAAAGGGCAGAGGCTGGATCCCTGTGGTGCAGTTTATACTCCCTCTCTTATTAGATTAGTCAAATATAAACAAAGACCTGTCATTGTAAATACTGATTAATATAGATTATGTTCTTTTACGATTGTCTAAACCTTTAGGCTTAGTGCTAATCTTCTTGTGAGGCTACATTTATATCTGGCTGCTGCTCCTCCGTCTACATCTGCGCTGGTGAACATGTGTTGGGTTATAATTGGGCTGTGATGTTGAGCTGGTAGAACTCTGATGACCTTTGTGCCTGGTCGCTCACTGAAAGTTCAATACCAGGAATGGAAACATCGCTCTACATGCAGCCTGAGAAGCCTCCTGAAACAACAGAAGACCGCAGCACTTTAACTTTGGACAATCCGATTGGGAAATGGAGGCAGAAACTTGCGACACACTCCTCTTTGCATCAATATTGAAGTAATCTACAGATATCAGTCAACCTTGTTTGACAGAGTGAGGCATTTTCCCCCCAAAATCGCATACTGTCTCCCACTCTTCGGTCCAGATGTCCCTCTTGTAGAAACTCTTTAATGGAGCGTGAGAGTAGTGATGGGCAACACCCAAGCCGCTCTGCTCTGACAGAGTGAAATGTAGATGCCTTTAATCTCTCTTACATAAGCACATTAGCAAAAAGAGGCTCATGTGTGGGTAGTTTACACCAAAGGTATGGTTATATTCGGGCTGACATCTGTTAGAGGAAGGAGGCATTTGGTCATTTTTAATGTCAAGTGACCACTTCTGAGTACGTCTGACTTACTGAACCCTAAAGGCTCATAAATCCCCATCCGCACTTTTCCTAAATGTGCCTTCGTTACAAATAAAAACCCAAATAAAGGTGTGGAAAATTCAACATTTTTCTTGGTATATTCCTTTAAAGACACTCAACTCCCACACTACAGTCTTTGCTCCATTAGACAGCGAGACGACAACCCCCCCCGCTCCCGCACTGACGGATGAATCTCACGCTGAGGAGGGACTTTTGATATCTTCCTCTTCTTTTGCAACCTTTCACTCCGTCTTCGTTTTCCCCCGAGAGAGGCCGCGCCAAGCTGCTCAGTATCGGACAAGCTGGGCTTCCTGGTGGGTGATAAGTGACGGAGCGGGGCCTGAGTGGGCAGGGTCCACAGGGAACAAACCTGAAGGGGCCCTGAAGGGTCAAAGGGCATGTCAGAGGTCATGTGTGAGGAAGATGAAGAGGGACTGGGTTGAGTTTTTCAAGGTACCACAACGCAGATGGTGACGAGGGGGTAATCAGCCCCGAGCATGGGAACTGCTCTATAGAGATTCCTGTGTATTTGTGTGTTTGTGTGTAAGTGACACCTTTAAACTGGCCCTTCGTCAGTAACGAGAAGCGCCAACACCCCCACTAAAAAGCATAATAATCAGACAGTAAAGCGTCCTACCAGGGCAATTAAGAGGTTTGTTTTCTGAATGTCCGTTTGAAGCAGTTGACACGCCGCCCATTAATCTTTCATGGAGCTAGAGGCAGAAAATTCACATTACAATACAGATAGGTGTGCATATTTGGGCAAGCTGTTTATTTACCATGAAATTCAAGCTATCAGGCTTGTTAGCTCACATGATAATTTGTGTCATACATCCTCTCCTGATATGTTTGCCTCAGTACGGCCTCTGTTTAGGGCTGCGCTCGATTGCAGGTGTAACTAATTACTGTGTGTTTGTGTGTGTCGGGGAGGGAAAAAGACATAAGAAAGTGAGGAAACAAACCCGAGACAGACTAATGTGAGAAAGATTAAATGGATGTTTGCATGTGTTTTTGTCCATTAGTGATAGTGCTGGGTTTCGTGTGTGTGTGTGTGTGTGTGTGTGTGTGTGTGTGTGTGTGTGTGTGTGTGTGTGTGAGGGATGTTTACGATCTGTCATCTGGATGAATTATGGAGTTTAGGATATTTTCTGTTTCCAAACTTCACATGAACATGAATATTTATTTTACATTTTTATTCATTATTCATTTTAGAATTTTTCAATTACCATAAAAATTACCACATGTAACCAACCATGTTATTTTAATTAGATGAAGAAAAACATTTTTTTTTATGATATAAAGTAAATATGTTGGTCAAATTAATCTCAGAGTAAGAGGAGGGTTAATTATGTGGATCTGCGCAACATCAATGATTCATTAGATCGGTGTAGCCTAATGAAAAACCCTGATTTGACAGAATATTTCTCTTTCCTTATTTATGTGATACTTGAGTAACAGTGTTTGCAGCACATGAGAGGTGGAAGACATACTTAGAAAACATCAAAGCATCATTTTAGAAGTCATTAAAGTGATGATCAAGGTAGAAAATTAAGATGAGTGACGAACTTTGAAGCTTAATTTACTTTATTTTGCTTTTAGTTCAATTCAGGCTCTACATTTTATTCATCTTAATTCATACACAGCTCCTAGCATTAGCATTAGCATTAGTGTTATTATTACTCATATTCAAGCTGCCATTGAAGGCGCTTTGGGACCAACTCCAGATCTTCATCAGCACCTTCATTGAAGACACCGACAGGGGAATTAACCCATATATACACCATGTGGGAACTGGAGGAAACCCATGTTTGGCAGAAAGAACAGGCAAAGTCAACACAGAAAGATCTCCAGACCAACAGGGAATTGAACTTATAACCTTTTTGCTGTGAGGCAGAGGTGCTAACCACTAAAAAGAGAACAAGGGTTTTAAAGTGTTAAAATGTTCATGTTGACTGTAGATCTGCAAAATGCTAATATTTTCCCAATCTCAGAACTAGTTATGGACAAATGTAGTTAAAGCTACAGTGTACGTATGTGCAATAGTCACATCGCAGATTCTGCAATGTAAGCAAATGATTTCAACGTGTTTTCATTTAATTTCAACCTGAATACCTGGCACACACTGCGCACAGCGATCCACCAATCACAATCCTTCTAAATCACTTTGCTGAAGCAGGCCACGCCCCTGTACATGGAGTGAGTCGCTGGTAACAACATTAAAAAATGAGTAATGAACAAGAAAAAATCACCCAAAACAAAGACTTGGTGCCAGAAAGATAAGCAAAGTCAGTTATCTGGAATTATTTGAAACTGAAACACGTGTAATTGCACCTGTGGCCGCAACAAGAGGAAACACAATTTATTTATTTGACCATTTACGTCAGCGTAACACAGCTATTATAGCCTTCTGAGTATTTTTTCATATTACAATATATATCGCTGGGTAAAGTCAGTTTTTTTCCAATATACAAATCTAGTTGACTTCTAATAAAAACAATGTCAGTTTCCTTTCTCTGCACTAATATTACACTTCAGAACATAGATTGTGGTCTTCTGTCCCGATCACTGACCCTTGGCTGAGGTCGGTATTGACGTGGGTGTCCTCTTTCTCAGTGGGCGCTCACTGTAACAGTTTCCTGTTTGACCACACTTACTCTATTAGCTGAAGTAATGAGATTTTCCAACAGTGTTATAAAAGTGTAATTTTAAAGGAGATACGATCTGAGTAAAGTTAAACTCAGGA
>JAPTYQ010122511.1:0-38751 GCA_029814465.1 Ostorhinchus cyanosoma | reverse complement strand
AAAGAAAGAAAGAAAGAAAGAAAGAAAGAAAGAAAGAAAGAAAGAAAGAAAGAAAGAAAGAAAGAAAGAAAGGAAAGTGAAATACAGTATTGAAATCCTATTCAGAAAAGTAAAAACACTAAACAACCATCATGCCAGAGTAAAATCACAGTTACACTTTTATTTTAAAGCAAACCACGAGTTTGACTCTAATGGGGGGATGAAAATATAATAATAGCATAAAGCAAAACATTTCTAAACAATTTTTCCATTCGTAAAATGATGTGTCTGTGGTGATTTTCAAAAGAGTGCATTTTAAAGCTGTTTCTACACTGTGCCATGTGCTCAAACAGGGGACTTTGGTCAGAGCGGGTACTTTCAGCCCAACAATCTGACTTTCCACCGGGTAACAGTCTAAGGCACAGCACCCTGGGGAAGCTGACTTCCTCAAATACAAAACTGTCTCTCAACACCACGTTTTTTTTTTTGCCGTGCCAGAGCAAATGTGAGCATAGTGCAGCTGGATTCACAATCACAGTTATTGTTCTCATACTTCCTTTGTGTCACTTTCAGCATGAACAAACAGCAAACAGCCGTGTCCTGTGAATTTAAGGTCATTCAAGTGCAATTAATTAGAAAGAAAATATAGATGCTTTAATATGTGTCAAATTATTTAGTGGCAAAAATGTAACTTTACCTTTTCCTGAAATGGGAGGAGTATGGAACTGCAAAGTCTTAGTAAACTGTGGCAAAGGTAAATGAAGCATGTTCTGTGCTTTACTAACAAGAACCACAAGGTGGCAGTAAACACTGTAAAAAATAAAACAACAAAACTAATTCTATTTGCCACAGGTGCAGGCTGCAGTGTCTGAATATAATCATGGGCCCATTATGTGCATGATCATATATGAGGTTAAAGCAGGAAAATATTTGGTTTTTCAAATAAAGTCATTTCTATAATTTCTTCAAATAGTCAAATATAATATTAGTTTCATAATATTTCCATAAATGCATAACATATAAAGTGTTACATTACACTGCAAAAATACAAATCTTACCAAGTGTATTTTTCTCATTTCTGGTCAAAATGTCTCATCACACTTAAAAATAAGACATGATCACCAAAAGAGTAACTTGTAAGTAAAAAAAAAAAAAAAGAACTTATTTTTAGACAATAGATCTTGAAAATCTTATTTCAAGAAATCTTACCAAGATTATTTTCACTTGTTCCATTGGCAGATTGATTTTTGCCTGACTTAAACAAAAAATGTTAAATCATAAGTGAAAATAAGTGAAGATCTATTGTCTCACAAATAAGTTATTTATATCTCATTGAAAAGTTACTCTTTAGGTGATTATGTCTTATTTTTAAGTGTGATGAGATATTTTGACTAGAAATAAGAAAAATACACTTGGTAAGATTTAGATTTTTGCAGTGTATCTCAAACATGTTGCCACAGATGTGCATGAAAACTAACAAAAATAAGCATATTGAAGGGAACTTTGGTTTAACATTTCAGGATGTCTGGAGAGAATCAGAAGACAGACTATTAAATTGTGCTTCTTTTGCTTCCTTTATGAAAGGAACAACTTCAAATACACACTTCAACTGGTGGGAGGCAGAAGTTTCATTTCAACATAGATGCAGACAGTATGGAAATATTGGTATTACCCTCTTGGATGTGACATCAAAAGTAATAAAAAAATAAATAAATGTAAGCTAACAATGCTGATTTTCTCTTTAACAGGTATTTATTGCTTGACTATCAAGATGAATGTTACCACTGTACCTGGAACCACCCCCCCCTCATCCAGCAGCATTACCTGCAGCACCCTGTACGCCCATCGAGACTACGCCAGGATCCTCATGCCTCTTGTCTATAGTGTGGTGTTTGTCGTGGGACTGTTCGGAAACTGCCTGGCCCTTCATGTCATCCGCCCTAATCTAAAGAAAATGAACTCCACCACCTTGTACTCACTTAACTTGGTGGTCTCTGATATCCTCTTCGCGTTCTCCCTGCCGTTTAGGATCGCCTACTATGCGATGGGTTTCCACTGGCCCATGGGGGAGACCCTCTGCAAGATCTCAGGCCTCATTTTCTACATCAACACCTACGCAGGGGTCAACTTCATGACCTGCCTCAGTATAGACCGTTTCATTGCTGTGGTCTTGCCGCTGCGTTTTGGTCGATTTCGGAAAGTTAGTAACGTGCGCTACATTTGTGTGGGGGTGTGGCTGGTGGTCCTCGCCCAGACCCTCCCTCTCCTTGGAATGCCCATGACTAGCAAAGAACCGGAGGGCTTCATCACCTGTATGGAATACCCCAACTTTGAGACCGTTCCACACATTTCTACTATCCTGATCGGGGCTGTGTTCCTGGGTTTCATCATCCCCGTGGTCACCATCCTGGGGTGTTACTCTGTTTTGTGCTCCAAACTCCGGATCTCAGCCAAAACCAACCATCTGACGGAGAAGTCCGGCCGGAGCCGCAAAGTCATTGGGGTGATCTGTGGTGTGTCTCTGGTGTTTGTTATCTGTTACACCCCCTATCACATTGACATCCTGCAATATATGATCCGCAAGCTAGTGTCTGAACCCAGTTGTGTTGATCTCACAGCCTTTCAAGTGTCGCTTCACATCACCGTGTGTCTCATGAACCTTAACTCTTGTTTGGATCCATTTATTTACTTCTTTGCCTGTAAAGGCTACAAGAGGAAACTACTGAAGCTGCTGAAGCTGCAGGTCAGCATGTCCTTCTCCAGTGTAGCGAGGACTTCACCTGAAGGCTCCTCTAAGGACATTATCGATGGCAACAAGATCCAGCTGAGCAGTTCTATCATGGGAACAACCAGTGAGAGACTCAGAGAGGAGAGGAGGTTTCACAAGTATGAGTAAGAGGACAGAAGCATGGACAGTTACACAAGATGAGGAACTTGGAGATCTCAGCGAGTCTTTCAAAGCTGTCTAGCATTGTCTCAAACAAACTGGTGTGGACGAACAGGCCCACTTATATGCCATCGTAGACTTAAGCAGCTACTAAATGCGTGTATTCACAATAATTCAGCAGATCGATTAGAATGACAGAAGAGGCTGAAAAGCCAAATGCAGCACATCCTGTTTTTAAATGTAAAAAGAATTTTATTGAGTAAAGATGTCGGAAGAACCAACAAGATTGCAGCAAAGGAAAAAAGTTGCATCTATCCTTTTAGTCATTTCACTCTGCTGCTTTTTTTTGCATAATACATTAGATAGAAACTGTCTAAACAGATTATTGAATGCTGTGCTGTAGCTGGATATTTACATCTAGACAATGACCTCAGACGATCCCTACAGTGTTACTTTACGTAACTGAACAATGTTAATCCATTCAGATGTGAATTTAAAGAGTAAGTTCAGCACGTTTAGTCCATATGTGTTTTATTTCATACTGAACTCATAACTGTTATTTTTTTATGCAAAAGGTAGGTTTATCAATTATGAAAATTAGTTAAGATCTGTTGTCTGTCAGCTGTTCTTTTTTATCACGATGAACAAAATAACAACAAACAACTGTATAACATTTGTTCATAATGATGTATTTTGTGTTTTCTTGAACACACATTCAAAAAACATTTGAGCAACATCTCATATTTAATGCTATTCATTTTTTTTCTCAGGGCGGTGACTTATTTTAATGACTCAGTTCACAAACTTACTCACTTGTGGTTGTTTTTGATATTTAAAAAAAAAAAAAAGAAGAAGTATCAAACACTTAAATGTTTTACCAAATTTCACTGAGTTGTTCTAATACTGATGGATTTATGATATAAAAAAAAAATGTGAGACAGAACTTTTTGACCTTTTTGATCTAAAATGTCAAAGTTGAGGTTTGGTTTCAGCTTGAGATGGTGTTGTTTTTGCTCACGTAATTGTAATGTTAGGTAACAACTGGTGTTTTGTGTTAGAAAACAAAAAGAAGAACAAGAATCTATATGGAAAAAAAAAAAAACAGAAAGAAGAAGAAGTCTGTCCTGAAAACATGTTTGTGCAGCATGACACCACTCTTTTGTGCAACTAAATGTCACATACTGTATAAACTGTTAAAGCATGTTGAAGAATGTAGGAAAGTCATGTATTTTTACAGCCTTTAAATAATATTTGTTGCCTGTAAAGGACAGTTGAATTCATCTCTAGCGTATATGAGTTCACTACACAGCTCTGTTGGTGAGGTGAGATTGACGGTTAGTACCTTATTCCGAAACTAATAATCAGAAACATTTCCTGAAGCTTTGGGGTGATAAGTTGAAAAAGGAAATTCATAGTCACATTCACTGTTGCTTCATGTACAGCAGAAAACTTTTGTAATTTTTTATTTTTAACTTTTTTTTTTCAGGACACAGCATTATTAGTAAGGAAGTAGAATGTGGGTAAATCAAAAGTAAAGTGTTTGAAGTAGGGTTTGCATAAGGTAATCTATGCATTTAGATTAATGTGTTGGGTTTAGGTGTATGAGTGTACAGTTATGGTTAAGAAAAAACAACTTGTTGGTTTGAAACTATATGCAAACAGGAATCTGAACCTGAAAGTTTAATCTGTTTCATGTTTCAATCCTCTGCAGCATCATTTGCTGTATAAAGGCAACGCTGTGGTCTGTCACAGTAAATGTTCAGTAAATTGTATATATTTGTGGCTGATACGGCACAGTTTTGTGTGTAGTGTGTAATAAATAGCCCTTCATGAAGATATGTGTGTGTGCTAATCAGCTGTATTATCTGTATGTTTTATTTTTACTTTGCATATATTCTATTAAGCCTGGACTCTTTGGTTGATGTACAGAATGTGCTTATTCTTCTGTTTTCTCTATCAACACGTGTTGATGCTGCTGACACTGTTATTATATGTTCTGAGGATTTTTTCAGTGCATGATGCAGATTTTCTTTTCTTTTTTTTTTTTTACATTGAAGAGACAGTTTGCTTTTAAATTGCAATAATAAAAAAAAACTTGTACATTAAATCCAAACGAGTCAAATAAAACACACGAACAGAACATAAAACACACACGGTTTAATCAACCCGGATATAGTAGAGAAGATCAGACCGCATTTCAGCCGTTTCGTGTGCAACATCATATTAATTTGCCCAGCGTGCATCTGACAAACAATAATAAAAAAGCAACAAGAGGCTACTGAAAAAATAACAAGAGTCAGCATAGCCACAAGCAAGAGGTGAGTAAAACCACAGAGCAAAACATTTCTCCAAGTCTAAATAAATAAATGAACAAATAAATTAATACATGCTTCCTTTCTTGTAAAAGTTTAAAATGTGCAATATCAGAGAGGGGATTGATCTGGCTGCTGCACCAAAAGAATTAATAACATCTAGTCGCACTAATCCCTGTTGGCCTGGTCCATGATATTGGAAATATTCCTGAGCAGACCTACACGCTCTTTTTCAGACGTTGACTCCTCTCGCTTCTTGGAAAACCGGACCAGTTGGCAAATTAGATTAAATCAAATTAAACTATTTGTAGCAATCAAGCTTAACACACTATATACTTTAGCTGTGTCCTTGGCTGATTGGCACAGTATTATGTATTGCAGTAACACTGTGTTTCACACGTATAATTGCCATCTGCTCTATCACTTCATTCGTTCCAATTTCTTTGGGGATTAAAAGTAAATACTCACTTCAGGAAGGAAAAAAAGAGTATCAAAGAAAACATCCATATTTAATAACAATTTAACTGTACAGGTACAAAATGATGTGTTAATAACATTTTGTTTTCTGTTATCTCAAAGGTCAAAGCTGTTAAATGGGAAAAATGCTGTTTAATACAGTAGATGCTAATAGCCTAGTCTTTTATGCAATAATATGATATTAGTTAGTGCAAAAAAACAGTTTCCACAGACATAACGGACCAAATCCCCGACAATTTTGCAGTGATTGTCTTTTGCCTCTAGAGGACAGTATAGAATAGGGTAAAAATGACACAGTATCGAAAGTAAAGCTGCTCTTTTACAGGCACTGAATGCTGAATAAATAGTAAAAAGCCTATTATTGATCCAATTTTAACATAAATAAAAAAATAGCCTCATTGTTTTTTTTTTGTTTTTTTTAATTCTTCTATTTGGTGTTAATCAACATGTTCATATAGGAAATTGTATAACGAAAGCTGAGCACAAATAAGATCTGATATTTCATTTTCATTGCCTTACGCAGATGTACAGTATATATATAATTACATTTTTTTATCATACAGGTGAATAAAAAAAAATATAATATGGACTTAGTATGGAACGGATGACTTAAAGAAAGCAACGTGACAAGTATCAAAGAGAGGAAAACATCACACAGACTGTTGTCATAACAACATATTGCAATGAACACAAAGTACCATCTGGTATGAGATTTTTAAGACACATCGAGAGGACAAGCAGATAGATAATTATATCCCGGGAATAGGACTGAATGAGCAGTCTGCATATCCACAGAGTACAGCTGAACCAAAAATACACAAATAGAATAATGTAGTGGCCAGTAAAAGTTCAGAAGCGACACTAACCAATGGAAAGCGTCTGTCCAAACTGAACATATTGTATGAGGGCTCAATTCACAACGGAGGAGGAGGAAATATTACAAGTTGTGGGAAACTGTGATGCAGCCTGTAGTTCATTATAGACATAATCAGAGGGAAAAGTACTGAGGGGAAGAAGTTGTGATTTGGAAGTATTCTTAAGAGCCAAATGTCCTAATTCATGGATGTTACTATCTCGCACTCACATTAATCACACACATTAATCTGTATTCATTCCTGGTCCAGACTGACCTTGAGTGTTTCACCTGAGGTATGCGCTTTGCATCCATTAAGTCGACGTGGTGTAAAACCATCTCACAGCATCAGCGTGAAGTGTCTATTACCACCATCTTATTTCCTGTTTATATGGCAACTGCCTCAACATCCTGTTTTTAATTACTTCTCTCCAGCAGCAGATGCTTCTCACAGCAACCTGCTGTGGATTACTCCCCTGAGAACTAATGTGCTGTGACAGACCCCACTTTTCCAATCAATAACTCGCCCTAAATCTGCCATCTCTCTGCCTGCCAAACACACTCCCACTTCTAATGGCACATCATTTTCTTTAAGGGGGTGTAATTGCAGACTGTGGAAAGCTGAAGCCCTTTTGTGTTCCATTACATAGATACTGTAAAGGAATCTAAAATACAAGAAAGTACGGCACACAGTCAACACAGGAAGTGATGGGGGCTTTACACAGTTTGCTTAGTCTCACCACCATTTCCATCACAGCAGTCACAGTGAAAGTATTCACTTCCCTCTTTTGGCTGTTACAGTCTGATAGCCCAGATAAATCGCTTTACCACTTCATAAAACCTGTTGGTGCAAGCTTGTCAAGATGTTTGTGTGATTTCAGCGGTAAGTACAGCCTTTTATTGTCCTGGCAATGAAAGCTGATCTGTTTGACCTTTATGATGGAGAAAAGAAAGTCATTTGGCAGACGAGTTTTACAACGTGTTACTTGCTACTGTACTTTGAGCCTGAGATTTGACCAAAAAAAAAAAGGATATCAGTTAATTTGATTTATTTTGTATGCACATGTATTTATTTATCAGTGTTGATTTGCTCACATTAAATTTGAATGTAGATACATAGTGAAAAACACTGGAAAAAAATATGAATAGTTGCTGTCAAACATCAGTCACATGATTTCTTATTAAGGCAGACTCTGTCGCGTAGGGACTCACCTCACTTCCACATACTATAACGTCACTATAGATGACAGTCTGTCTGTTATTTTACTCTGCAGTGTTAGTAAACCTGTTTGCTTTACTATATTAGATTATAGACAGACGTAGCCCCTCTAGCTTTCTCAGCTCAGATGTATTCACAGTCTAAAACTATATATTCAGATGATCTACCAGCAGCTTCTGCAAACTGTAAAGCAGATGTGTCCATATTTAGAACGCACCCGCCGGCTATTTTAACCACAGTACTCTCGAAATGAAATGTCCCTTTTTATTTTGCCAAACTTGACTAAAGAAAAAAAAAAAGTTTTCATCAGACTCAACTATTTAAACCAAAGGATTTTTTTTTTTTTGGGGGGGGGGTCACAAACACACCAGACAAATGTACATCATTTTTGATAAATTCCTTTTCTTCAGTTTTCTCATATAGTTTTGTTTTCATGTTCATATAATAGGAAATCAATGTCTGCCCCTACTATTCAAATCACTCCAAACTAATATTTTTGCATTAAAATTGTTTATTTCTGCTCCTGAAATCAAAATTTTAGATGACTGGAACAGCTGTTTTTTCAGGATTTTAATGGAAAATCATCTTTTAGCAGTTTTAGTGACACATTTACCTGTATTGAGGAGACACACATAACTACCATCACCTAAAAGCATTTTGATGCCTTATGAGGTATGAGAAAGTCCATTAGTAATGTCTTGTGTATATTCTATAAGTAGGAGGCTACTGACTAACAGTTTCCCTGATGTGTATCAATAGTCATTTAGGAGGTTATTGCACATTAATTACAATACTAAAATGTCTAGCCCACTATGAGCTTTGCCATCAGGTTACAAGTGTCTGATAATAATAAACAACTAGTGACTGGTTAAATATTACTCTTACTGTTGATATGAAATGTAGTATTATTGATATTAAAAAATTCTAGAAATATTGTCATCTCTTAAGTTAAGGTTTACTTCATGGCAAACACAAATCTCTTACTTGACTCTGCATTTTTTAGGTTTTACAGTCGTATGATGCTTGATCTCAACACCTCTAACATGTCTGTGGAGTCCAGTCTGGTCCGGCCGGAGCAGGGCCCGGTGGAATACCGCATGGCAGGCCTGATCTTCTACTGCTTCGTCTTCATCATAGGAGTCATTGTAAATTGCACTGCTTTATGGGTGTTTGCCCTCACCACCAAGAAGAGGAGCTCAGTCACCGTCTACATGATAAATGTGGCAGTAGTAGACCTCATCTTCATCCTGCTGCTTCCCTTCAGGATGGTTTACCACCACCAGGATTACTGGCCCTTTGGAAATCTCTTCTGCAGGATCAGTGCAGCTCTGACCATCTTCTATCCCTGCATAGCTCTGTGGCTGTTTGCACTTATAAGTGCTGACCGTTACATGGCGATTGTGCAGCCAAAGCATGGCAAGGAGCTGAAGAACATCCCCAAGGCCCTGGTGGCGAGTGTTGGTGTGTGGGTCATGACTCTGGGCAGCACCGTACCCCTGCTCTTCTTTGAGGACGACCCTGATCAAGCCTCCAATTTTACCACCTGTATCAAAATGCAAGACATCATTTACCTGCGCCGAGACAACCCTGTCAACATTGTGAGGCTCATATTTTTCTTCCTGCTCCCTATATTCCTTATGATCGGCTGTTATGTTATCATTGTGGACAATCTGATCCATGGACGCACCTCAAAACTGAAACCAAAAGTCAAGCAGAAGTCCATCCGGATTATCATCACACTCATTATCCAAGTGTTGGTGTGTTTTGTGCCGTTCCATATATGTTTAGTGCTTCAGTTGTTAAAGAACGGTGACGGGGGGTTCAACACATGGGCAGTCTTCACCACATACCTGATGAATCTTAGCACAGTCTTAGATATTATCCTGTATTACATCGTCTCAAAGCAGTTCCAGGATAGGGTGATCAGTGTGATCCTGTACAGAAACTATCTGCGAAGTGTGAGGCGGAAAAGCAGACACACACATACAGGCAGCATCCGATCAATGAGCAACCTGACCAGTGCAATGATCTGAACCAGGCATCACCTCCATGTCAAACAACACACGGATAAGTATTGTGCACAATTTGGCACAATGTAACAGTGAATGCATCGCTGTGTGCATGGTTCATTATCAAAAGGATCAAAACTTGCAATTAATTTCCAAGATGTAATTTACACTCACAGTATGGGAGTGCTGCTGTTGTGGCAAAAACATCTGTGTTCAGAGCTGATTGACTCACCCATGAGACTTGAGATGTTCTCTGTTCGTCTTTGCTCTGGCAGACAAAGCACGACTATCTTTGGCTCAGGTGTAATAGACGCAGGCAAAAAATAAATCTTGTAAACATTTAACGCATATAGCTCACAGTACTGCACTGTTTGCTTTTGTTAATATGAATAAACAGTGGACCTCTATTTTGGCATTGCACTGTCAGCCTTCAAGTATGAAGAGCATAATAGAGCCCACAGTGGGAAGCCCACAGGAAATAAGAGTGGGTTTTTAAAGGTGGCTGCTTTAGTTTAGCTGTGGGTTACTTTAGTCACTTAAACGCATCATCCTTAAACAAGTAACTGCTGTTTATTATCCGGTTTATAACACATTTTGAACATTTGGAGTGAAGTTGAAGCCCAACCATTTAATGTAAGACATGCCTAACACACCACAGGCTTCCAGAATACTGTTGTACATGCATTGACCAGCTGATGGCAGCATGGCACAGCTAGAACCCATCAACCTGCCACAGCAAGGAGCCTTTTTACTAAGTGGATAGACTTTTGCTTCTGTGGTGCGAAGTCCGTTTAATCTTTTTGTCTCTGTGTTTTATTATACATTTAAATTAGTTTTTTAAAAATTGTAAATATGCTACAACTGAATGCAGTGAAATGAAAGAATAATGATTTTACCTTCACACACAGTAGTTGTTAACTACTGCAGAGTTTCCTCAGAGAGGAATCTGACCATGGTGTGTTTATGGTCAAATGTGAATTGTATTGATTACATGTTAAATGATTCAGTCACTTGGAGTGCATTTACAGTAACATCCTCAAGAGATGTCAGAGAGGCTATTCACTAGATTTAAAGCAACCTTAACCTTAAAACAGAGAAGCATTTCTGCACTGGGATACTTCAACATAAGGTCTCAGATGGGAATGTAAGCTGCACTATGCACGATCCTGCAAATTAGCTCCAATTCCTTCCTCAAATAACAGACAAGTGATGAGTTAGATGTTACAGAATGTCTGACAGTTATGTCTTTCTGAAAAGACCGGTTAATATAAATGAAGGGGAAAAAAATCATGTTTGAATGTGATGGTTTTGATAGGTATGCTGCACCAACATAACCCAAGCTAAAAATCGATTTTGTGTTGGCAATTGCTAAAATAATCGAATTACAGTGTCTGTCACACCTACACAGTTATAACTGGATTAGACAGTGTCTCGGCGTAGCTGAGTAAATACGTAGTGTCTCGTACAATTAGATGGTCAAGGCATTTTGTGGTATAAGCACATGTACTACAGTGACTCAGAAATGCACATGAAGTGTTTTAAACAAAAATTAAATAAACATGATGTATTTCCTAACTGAATTTTGCTTCTTAATGTTTCCCCATGTATTCATCAGCACAAATAATAAAATGTTGCGTGCATTTGGTGTTCAGCTGGTTTGTATAATTTTCCAAATGTCCAAATGTGTCCATGCTGTTAGTATTGTGTTTCACTGTGTTTAATAAGAGGAGGCAGACTACATGATTTCCATTTCACATGGAATTCTGGGAACAGCAGTTCATCACATGATGATAGGTTTATTGGCTGGTGGACTACAAGTGGATTTATAACCAAGAGGTTAAAGGTCAAATGAAACATCAGAGGGTTGTCTATCTGTCCCACCTGTTAGACATCAAAGAAAAACCAGCCACGCTGCTCACAGCAACTGGCATTTAAAACAATTAAGTTTCCTGTCAAGTCCCTGTGATGAATTATCCGGAAGCTTTACCCACTGTAATTCTAAATCTTCCCAACAAGTGCCTTTGTTGTAGAGAAATTAATGAAAACAAGATTGTCTTTCATAGGAGCTGATCTAACAGCGCGACAGCCAGCTGCTCTTCTTTGGGAATAAAAACAGTCAGCATTAAACACAGCTCAGACAAAATACTTTTTTTTTCTACCACTCGTGTGGAAAACAAATCAGGCGGCGAGCGCAGTGGCCATCTGTTTTGTTATTTGATATGTGTGAATACATGTTGTAATGACTTTGTTTGTGAATCACTCTGCTCGGCAGAACACACGAGAGCTCTCGAAGTGCTGGAGTGTTCAAAGCTAATCATATAATTGGACACAATAGTCGATGACAAATGGAGACGCTTGGAGCCAGCCAGCTGGGGAAGTGAATATGTAATCATTGTAAAATCATATCATTTTTGCATATTTGAAGACAGCTTAATAGAGTTTGCGTGTCAGCACACTATAAAATGATGATCAGAGAGAGTATTGCTGTATTTGCTTTCCAAACTGTGCTGTGATGGTGTATTCGTCTTTATCGTGATTAAAACTAGTCCTCACAAGGCTGTAACTTAAATGTTCTTTTTTTTTGTCTCGTGCGATGATCAGTGTTGAAGCAGATTTAGGAAAAATGACACTATTCTATATAAGCAAAATCAACATTTACATATTTCAAGGTTTATGTATTTATTTATAATTGTATAACAAAAAATTTAGAATACTTAATCCATATATTGGCACCGTTCGACTCATTTTGGCAAACAATTCATACTAAAATAAACCATCAAGAATCAGCTTTTACAACCTTAAAGTGTTGTGTTTGAAACAACACAAAATCAGTAATATGTTGCAGTTTGGTCTGAAGCTCTGTTCCCTACACTTTTACTATGCCATTAGTCTTCATATTGTTCCCATTAGAGAGCACGAGGACATGAAAGAGAGCCTATAACGTTATATAGATACTGTACACATCCAGCCTCGCCTGGGCCTCCTCGTCTACTGTACGGCATTAGCAACAAGCAGCTGCCTACGTTTACATCATTTAGTGTTTCTCTCAGGGCACTTTAATGCACTGAACCTCTCCCCTGGTAAACTTTACAATAGGATGTTGAGGGATACTTCTGGACTGCCATAGGAAATGAGAGGCACATGTGCATGGATCTAGCGGCGCAACAGTGGGTTCCCCCCTGTGATGCTGAGCTTAAGGGCTGCACAATGAGACTAATGGATTCCTTTTGTGGCCAAAAATAGGTTAAGTACATGAGCTATTGTTCTTATCTGAGGTAGATTTACAATAATACGTACAGTAGAAAAATGTGTGAGGTATTGCTTCATACACTTAGCCAAGATAGCTTTGCGGAGGTAATCTTTTCCTTTGGCAATTGCAATCTACCCCTACATTGTCTTTCGTCTCCATTAAAAGGAGATAATCTACTGCAAGAGTTTCAAATGCTACTAAACTGGCTCCAATTGACCCCGCAGTCAGTAGAGAGCAGAGGAAGAAGAAGAAGAAGGGAGAAATGTATGGCCTTGATTACAGCTGTGTGTCTATTTTAGCAGATTGTTCTGTTGCTGATTCACACACACAGCCAGCCACCATTAGCCCGTATAAATAATGTAGGGCCCTCATCTCTCTATTTTTTTATTTATTTATTTTTTTTCTTCCAACTTTCTACTCAGCTAAGTGCCGTCATGGAAACCTTGGCCTCCTCTTGTCAGGTTCTCCATAGATTAGTATAAGATTTATTTTAACTCTGTAAAACAGGGTGTTTTCTTGACAGTGTTCCACTCCATGCATGTGGGAATGTTTTTAATTGTGCTATGTGAAGTGGAATAGGAGCTCCGGTGGGGACTGTGTCAAGTTGTGTTAATATTTAATCCAGTCTCACTTCCTCATGATCCACAGTATCGTGAGTACAGAACAAGGAGGCGACATTTCAACAGACACAAGTGAAGGCAGTGTGACTCCAGGACACTGTCTCGCTAAGAATATATAGGATTGTGAAAAGCGTTTACGGAGATATTATTATGAAATTCAACTTGTTCTTCTTTTCTGCGCTCAGGCCTGAGCCGTAACACCAGTCTCTGAAAAGTGAGTGATATTATGGCAGCTAATGCTAATGCACTCATTTCAGCTGATGTGCATTAAAAGAGAGCTGACTGACAAATTTAATGTAAAAGCCAGGTAGAGAGGAAGAGTGGAGTTGTGTGCGGATGAGAAAAAGAGAGAGTGCAGTGTTAGTTTGTGTGTGAGGGAGGGAGAGAGAGAGAGAGAAGAAGGGGGGGGTAGGAATGAGAGAATGAGTAAGAGAAGGAGGGATGGAGGGAAGAGCGAGAGAGGCCTTTCACTTCCTCTGTGTGCACATCACGTCTCCTCTCCCTGAGCTCAATTACAGGATTGATACTCAGAGAGGAAACTTCATCATGTCGTACAGATGTCTTCACTGGGAGAAAGAGGGAGACGACGCATGTTGTCATTTAACGTGACATGGTCTGCGTTCATTCAAAACAAACAAAATGAGAAACAGTTGGACTATAGATTCCATTATGGCTAATAATAAATATAAAGCACCAGTAAAAACTTGGAGCTGGTGTAAGCAGGGTGAATGCTCACCGATGGGAATAGGAACAGGAGGTGGCCTGTGCCTGTTAGACAAAGGATTTAACCATTCTGCAGAGTGAATTAATTTAAAACAATAACTTGTAAACAATGATACTCTTTCAGTGAGCTATTCAGCACCATCATAGTAAACATTTTTTATAACCCAGACAGCTCTATAAAGTGCTTTAGGCATCATTGGACACAACCATCATTAGTCAGTGCCTGTGTGTAAATCTGAATAAACCCACAGTGTTGGTGATGCTGCACAGACACAAGCCCATATCTATTTTACACTGTTTCATTTCAAACATGACACAAGCGCAGAACACACTCCACAACAATGGCCGTGTTTTGCTTTAATTTGATTAGGTTTTGTCTTAGCAAATGCCAAGTCCTGTTTTGCCTCAAGAACATATCTCTTAATCACGTTCCATCCAGGCTGTGTCTTTCATCTAAATCTCACAGCCGTGGCTCACACCCAACTTTATTTCGCTATAAGGTAGAAAAAAGCACACACACGCACCAGCACACACGCACACACTTTGAGCAAGGGGGAATACAATGACAAAAGCCTAGCTCTCATCTCTGTCACATAAAGTGATGTTTTGTGTTTAGCTGTGTGCAACTGAGGTGTGTGTGTGTGTGTATGTGTGTGTGTCTGTCTGCAGGGCTCAGATCCATGTTGTTTGGTTTGCTTCTCCATTAAGAGAGCTGTAAAGGAGAGGGAACAGATGGCTGCTGGCCCGCTCTGTCCTGCATCCTCTCACAACTGCCACACTTCCTGTGCGTCCATTAATCTTCTCTCACTACTCCTGCAGCACAACTTTATTAAAACAACTCAGGAGAGAGCGAACAACAAGCCCGCGCAGCTGTCAGGAGCAAAAGACAGAACCATTCGTCCACAGAAGAACGGCCTCGCATTTCTAGACGCATCTGTAAAACAGCTCGACTAGAATCCAGTTGGCTTTGAAGCAGGCTCTGCAAAGCATTGGCTGTATTTGAGACACAGTAAATGCTCATTATAACACAGCTGGAACTGCTGTTGTTGCGGAGTTCATAGGCATAGTTTGTCAAAGTTAAACATATGAGACTCTAGCTCCCTTCTTGGGATAGACTACTGTTTCCTCCTGTTCGAGAGGCACATGGGAATGCTGGGTAATAGCAAAGTTTGGCATGAGTGAGGAGAATTGTTAAACATTACACCTATGAGTAACCTGGATATGACACAGATAAAGATTATACACTTGGCCTCAATCAGATATTCAGAAAATATCATCAATTTTCGTAAAAAAAGAAAAAAGAAAAAAAAAAGAGCAGTTATGGAGAAAACATTTTGCTTAACATCACATTTTAACATTTTGACACCTAAATGTGCCATCCTACTTGAATTTTTCACGGTAGGAAATTTATTGGTATTTAAGAGGTCTGTACAAATATACATGTAGGCTGCTGTCATGACAAATATTCTACGAATGTAGCTCTATTTGGCTCTGCACTCTGTGTCCATAACAGTCAGCGGGTAAATTGAAAAATCAATTCCAATTTAAATTATTGGAATAAAGAACTCCAGGAGCCGGAGATAAAAAAAAAGAAAAAAAACCCTTCTTCTTCTAGATCCCCTTTAATTGGAAAGTCATTTCTTCAGGGTATTCTAATGGTTCTGAGGGAAGATTGCAAAATAAAGTTGATGAGCTGGAGGGGGGGGGGTAATAGCGCACGCTTGTGTTTGTGTGTGTTCGACTGACCCTGTGTGTTTTCTTTACTCTGCCACGCAGTGTTCAGTCTTCCCCTCCCTTATGACAGAGGCACCAAATGAAGACTAATCCTGTGGGCTCACACACACTCAGACACACACTCCCTCACGCCTGTGGTCACTCGCCTCATCCATCTGCTATCTGAGGGAGGGTTGGGGGCTCTTGGGTCAAACTAAATTAACCATCCCTCGCTCACAATTGTAAAAATGTAATTGACTTAATATAACCAACCCTGGTGATTTGGATACTGTGGCCGTGGGTAATTTTTCAAAGCTTTCCAATGCCACTTCACATCTGAAGCATCTTCAGACACTAATATTGCGTTGATGAAATAAAGTGAATTCTTTAGAAATTCTGTTGCAGCTAATTAAAAAACAAGCAAGAGTGTTATTAGGAGTGCAATGCAGTAATCAAAGTCACTGATATTTCATAATTGTTTTGTTTGATGTTCTGGATAAACTTCATTTATGGATGTTTCTAAGAAAAGAAATAGAAATGTTATATATATATAATTTATAATAATGTTTTATAGACTTTTGTACGCTACTGAACATGCACATCACAGCAGGGTGGAAGTGTTTCTAACTGCTTAAAGTGATGTTGCAATTATTTAATAATGCTATGTCCATATCATTATGTCAAACTGTGTAAAAGACAACTTAATATGGGTTAAAGGTGCAATATGTAACATTTCAGTATTTAAAAATATAACAATAGGAGCTGTGTTATAGATTGTATTGACTCATTATATCACATAATGTTTGAATGCATAGAAACGGATCATTTTCATGATAATATTACATCAATATTAGTGGAATAAAATGTCATTGCATTATCTTGACAGTGAATTTGATTTCTGTCACGTTATATTTCCACTGGCAGTGATGCTCAAAACAACTTCGTTCATTCCAGTTCAAGCCAAAAAGCTATAATTTTATTATTATTTTGACTGAGAGACCCCTAGTGGCAGAAATGGCACACTGTTGTTTGAACAATACAAACGGATCATGATTATTATTATCATTCAACTGCAAATTAAAACGTGAATTAAGTGCGTTCTGGTGTATTTAAAAAGGATCTTGTTTGTACAAAATGCTGTAGTGCACTGTTGTGTTAACATTATTACACTGGCAAGGCACCAGTGTAACCTTAAAATGGCATCTCGCCCTAAATAGGGATTAACACTGGCAGCATCTGTCTGCAATAAAAACTCAAAAGTTTACTCTGTCTCGCTGCATCAACAGGGCATTTTTCTCTATAAATCAATCTACCTTTTTTTGGCCCCCCTTTCTGGTGTGAGACCTTTCTGCGTTGTCTTGTTGACATTAAAGAGGCACTGGGCAGAGGCATTTCCATTCAAGAAACTTGTTGACATAGTTATCAGACATCAAGAGCCTTGTGTCATACTGAAAAGGCCTTATGAGAGTAATAGAGATGTTAAAGGGCGTGTTGGCCCCAAATATCACAAAAGGATGAGAGGATATGAACACACTTTGGCTGAAAGACTGAAAGGAGAAAGCAAGATAAAAAAAAAAAAAAAGAAAGGAAAAAAGAAAAAATACATTCTCTAGAGAGAAAGGAAAGCGCTCGGCTCTATTTCCGCCTAAGAAGCACAGAGTTAAAAGGTGGCCCCTGTACAAATGAAACTCAATTTCACGCCACATTATCCCTCCCTGTTCTCTTTCCTGGCTTTCATTTTCATTAAGACCAGAGACAATCATAAATTAATAATTACTGCCGAATGTCTAAGCGCAGGCCACAGTCCTATAGCCCTCCCCTCGCCTCTGTGGTCTTCCATGTTCACGCTTGCAAAATGTTAATTTAGGTAATGTGGCCTGGCCCTTGTCAGATAAAACTGTTTTGTAGTTTCACTAATACATAATGGTCTATCTGATTAGGTGACATTAGTCCTATCTCTCAGACAATCAACCTGCACCTTCCTAATGTCTCTCCACAGAATCAGGGCACCACTGAGTTATCAAGAGACATCCAATATTAGTGCTTTCACTAAATGGCTATCCTCTGCTCCTGATGACGTGCTAGGAATTTGCTCAGCTGGGGTTAACAACGCAGTTCACACTATGCAGAGTAATAAAAAAAAAAAAAAAAAAATCGTAATTTGATGAAAACTTCATATTTCAAGTTAGGGTAAACACATTTCATCAGCTGGTCAGGCAAAGGAAAAAAAAAAAAAAAAACACAACCAAAAAACTGGAAATTGGGCAATGTGACATCAGACAAATCAACAGTGAAATAAGAGGCAGGATGATGTGGAATAATCTCGTCTGGATGATGTCTTCATGAACACATCTCTACATCAAGTCGAGTAAATAAACTACATGGCTCACATGGCTTTGAATATGCAATCAGGAGTGCTTTCCACACTACAGTGACGTTAAACGCAACAACACAGCTATAATGCACATTTGGTATTTAAAGTCTTTGTGCCTCATGGTCATATTTGTACTGAATTGAATTTATTACAAAATGTGCAGTGATATGGAACATGTAGCTGCAGGGCCTCGTCTCTCAGATGCCAGTGAAGAAAAAGGCATCAGATAGAGAAATAAACAGAATATCTGAGTAATAGCTGCGAACAGCCCACGTCTCACGAGCTCATTGGAGGTGAGTGGAGTGAATCTTTCGCTGCAGCAAAAAAAAAAAAAAAAGGACCGATTGAGTCATTAAATGCGTAAAGTGGACGTGATGCCAGAGTTTTTATCGCTCCAAGTTTCAAGAGGAACAGCTACAGTCGGTGTAAACTCAGCGAGAAGCATGGTTTCATGATTGATTGCCCATTGTGTGTCATATTGTTCTTTCAAGGTTGATTGAAACTTTAACCTCATTTTTAATAAGAAAAAAAGAAAAGGAAGAAGCTTGAAATATTCCAGGCCTTGAATTTTTACAATGCAGCATTGAATTATGCAGCAATCAGTCAATTATTCATCTCTGTGGCTGTGTTACGGCCATGCTTTAAAAAGCATGCAAAATGGGAATGGGCCAAGCATGCTGTGTCAACACATTTCACTCAGAATTGCTTACTAGAGAAATTTGTTTCTCAATGTCGATTTGATATTTTTTATGCATTTTAAAAGCTGTACCTGTTACCAGTTGTTCTGAAATGATCCCTGTGGATAACTATTGTTTTTTCTTTTTTTTTTTTAAAGAGCAACACAAATAAAACAAGGGCTCATCATTATTAAAGCGTGCGCCGAGAAAATAAGAAATATGTATGAAGCGCAGAAGCGATGGACAATGTCACATTTAAAAAACAAAACAGCTTCATAAATCGATAAAAATCAAAGTGTCAAAGTGAGTTTTTAAGATGTATGCCCAATTGTTTAGCGTTGTTTATTTTATGGTTTTATATCGAGCATTAGTTTCACACACTTGAGAGGACGCATCAAATAATTTATTTACAGTGAGCTTGGTCACACCCTAATTTACATGTTATCTAGGATAAGCTTACGCATGAAGAAAACACGCACACATGCAAGTCAAGGGGTCACTCGGTGAAAGACATTTTCAGCAGTTGATTACTCATACATTTTTTGTACGTCTAGAAAAAAAAAAATGACAGACAATATGCTCATTTGTTTTTCTACAGTGATGATTTAGGTCATACATAATGCATAGGAATTAGATTAAAAGAGGGTTAAAAGTGTAAAAGAGGATGAAGAGCTGATTGTAATGGTGCTGCCTGCATTTGAGGACATCTTGAACTGGTTTGTGTTTTCAGTTGGTGAGAAACTGTAAATGCATGCGTTAATAGACTTTCCAGTATTAAACCTGTATCTGGATTGTTTAACCAGTGTCATGTGTGACTTTTATACCTGCATCAGATTCAGCAAAACACTCAGCAATACACATTTTTATCCAAAAACATTCAGCAAAACAGTTAACTCACATTGTTTTTTTTTTTTATCATCAACATGTTAACTTTATTTGAATTTGAAGTACAATGAAGAGATGATTCGAGAAGCTATATAAGTTATCAGTGACAACAGACCTAGACACTCCATTGAGAACAAAAAGAACAAACACATTGTGAACATGGGACACTCCTCCTCCTCTTCCTCCTCCTCCTCCTCTCTTGATTGTAACACAGAAAGTCTAAACTGTTTTGCAGTTAAAGGACTGACATCAGCTTATGTCTAGAGAATATACACAGGTGTTTCAGCACCGAAATCCAAAAATTCTTTAGGGAAAGAAACAGGAAAATGAAAACTTATTATGAGATTTCTTTTTCCACCAAGATAGCATGAAACACTATAAAAAAGAAAAAAGTTTGTTTGTGTCTGCGTAGGTACAACAGGGATCGGAGAATGTACTGTCATTACATGGACTTCAGTTTGGAAAAGTTGTGTCATGACTGATTGTTTTTCCATTTCTCAAGCTGACACGTGATCATAATTGCTTTGCATTATTTTTTTTAAAAAAGCATTGAGAGGTGCTGATTTTGAGTGTGTCTCATGACAAAATGTACAGTAAATTCCAAGAAATATTACCTCTGTTACAAAGATTACAGTACTATTGACAGCAAAAGTCTTCATTTGAAAGTGAAATGTTTGATAATTATGTTTTCAAAATCATTTGGGCTTGAGTGAGTCAACCCTAGTATTTGTTCAGCACAATATAGGATTTATTAAATATCATAATTCCAGGACAAACATTTACATGCCTGCATGCTTTCTCACCAAAATGGCAGCTATAGGAAAGAATGATGGCTCAGAAATAGAACAAAAACAAAACTGTAGGTTTATATAAATGGTGGTATTGTTTGCCTAATAACTCTACTGCATACACAATACCTCTTAACGTTATATACACATACCTTATCAATCCACTCAGGCTTGATTGAGTGAGTTTTCCTATCATTATCATCAGATCTCGTATATACAACAATGGTAAAAAGGAAACTTGATTGTATTGTCATCTAATTTAGAAAACATGAAAATCAAACATCAGTCTTCTCTTTTGATAAACACATGGATAGATTCACATTTTTTTTCCCCACAAGGTTCATCTCCATGTGTTATTTTTAGCTTCTCAAAATTCAATTTGAAATACAAAAAAAAAAAAAAAAACTTCAGTCGAATTTCTTTTTCGAAGCTTTCTCGCTGGCTGAGATACAGTATAAAAATCTTCAGTGCTGTGAATTTATGAGTTATTACCAACAGTGTACCATGGGTACATTTTACTGTGCTCGATATATATGTTTATCCTTCACGTTGGCCAACCTGTTACATCAAAACCTGCTTTATCGATCTATTTAACGTCGGCCGCTGTGAGAGAAAGACTTCCTAATCTACATTCAGACTCAACCTCCTCCAGCATTTGGGTGAACACAGCATTTCCATTGAAACTCCTACAAGCAGCTTGACTTCTTTCCACTACTAAATCAGCCTGAATAAAGGCTCTTGAGAATCTTCATGGGTTTTCTTTTCTCTCTCTTTTTTTTTTTTTTGTGTTTTTTTTTGTTTTTTTAAATTTTTATTTCCTGCAGCTCCTCACGGCCTTATCAGTACATCACTGTGGTTTTCAGGAACAGTCTTCCATCTGCAACAGAGGACACACAGGAGCCAAGGATTAGCCAACAGCTAACATCCTGCTGACGCACATGCACTATTCAGGATGTGATTGTTGATGAAATGTAACTTCAAAATATCACCCTCTGGTCTTTTGATTTTAGCAGCATTACTATGGATTCCAACCCACATAAACAGAAAAAAAATATGACAATATCATGTCCAGTAATTTACTTTATTACTTACAACAAATACCAGACGTGTTGAAATGTCATCCCTTGTGTGGGTGTCAGAAAGAAAATAAAAACATTTCAATACTTTACTTATGTATTTAACAGCATATACAGAAGATCAGTCAGGAGTTATGAGTATAATTACACTGTTAGGTTAATATTTTATAACTGACAAAGCACATACTGTAAAAGGAGCTATGATAACCACACTCAAGGCATCAGAATGGTGCACCACATGTGTTTAAGACATCTCTACTGATACGCTTGTTTGAACATAATACTGCACTCATGATGTAAAGCGCTCTCTAAGTGACATTTCCTGCATGGAAATAGTGCTTATTGAAAACGGCAGACATTCCTCTGCTACGTTATCACCAGACACCTCCAACCTAACGAGCTTTGTCCATTTTCGGCGAACACTCTTGTCTGAGTGTTCGCCTGAGCGAGCAGCGGTGCTCCGACGCGGAGCTGGTAAAAGCATCTGTTAGGCACAGCTCAAGAGCATGTTTGACGTTTATTACCTTCACATTTCCTCTGCTGGAGAATGCTACAGTAATGCCTTTAAGAAGCACACCTCTCTATGGCAGCGCGCCTAAATAATTCAATGTTAAAAAGAAATGCTCACAAAGACATTTAGCAGCACAAGTTGTTGGACATGACACAAGCTGAACAGGACATCAGAGACGATGCTTGACTCCTATTCTACAGAGACGCTAAGGATACACCTGGCTACAAGTGCATTTGTCTCTGCTAGTACAAACCCTGAGAGCATCAGGTTATTTTCTATAATTAAAAAGCTACATTTGTTATTTTATCAATTATTATTCAGACCAGTGTCAAACTTACACTTAATACATTATCAATATTTGATCATTTAGTCCTGTTCTCCTTTTCTGCTTGTATTTTATGTGTTGTTGTGCACGGGGAGGGGAAACAACAAAGGCTTGTTGTGCATGTGTGTACACAGTATGTATGTGTTAGGGTGTGTGTGTGTGTGTGTGTGTGTGTGTGTGTGTGTGTATGTGGGGGGGGGTGTACAAACACACAGGCTAATTACCCTGCACTGCCGTAGGTCTCAAAGGCATTGCACTCTGGCTGCATTTATTCAAGCAACAACCACCGAGTTCTGTGTAAAAGTCATTACAGCATGAATGCAGCGCTACAAATAACATAAAGCCAGGGAGGGGGCTGGAGAGCGCTAAGAGTGTGGGCCGGGATACACAACCTGACACACACATACACGCCTTCCTTAACAAGAGCAGATGAAACATCACACGCTCACCTCACAGTCTGTCTGCCTGCCTGCCCTGCTTCACAGTTGGAGCAGTTTATAGGGGGTGTTAATGAAAACAAAGACGATTTGATTATTTGACAGATGACGACATTTAATGCGCAGCCTAGATGATGTTCGATATCGCGGCATTTTGCTTCTAACACTTACAATTATCATGAAAGACAAGAGAAAAGTGTGGAGCCCCGATAAGAAAATATCGCTGATTTCAATCAATTTCTAATGCAGTGCGCAATATTAGTGCAAATGTTGAAACATCTGCTTTACATACACAAATAGAAAAATCTGTGACGTCTTGACACATTGTTTTATGAGAGGCTGTCTCATTAAAATATGTTAAAACTTCAGTATTTTTATATTCAAATCAAGATGAAAAGTTCATTAAAGAGAATAAATATTTCATTAGATGCTAAATAAAACAAAGGGAATTTTTGGCTTCTCTCAGCATAAAATTCCTTTGAAAGATTAATTAATACATGTAAATTATGCAAATTATGCCCATGCAAATATTTTATGAAGACAATTAAGGGATCCATTAATTACAGTCTTTTTTGCTTCAGTGACATTCATTCATTTAATTTTAATTTCACTTTAACTGTTTTGATGTTTAATCTTGCAACAAAGAACTTTATCTCTGTGCACAGGGTCGTGTAAACTTGCCGAACATATCGAGTGGGAAGCGGCAGGGAACCAGGGAAGATACTGGGGAAGATATTCACATGTGCATAGTTGCCAGGCAGTACTGGCGAGGTACAGTCTCAGTAGCTCGCCTGCCTGTGAAAAGAGCCACGTTCCCTCTTGGACCCGATTCAAAACACTGTAAAAGCAATTAATAAACACAGACTGTGTTAATATCGCAGAATTAGAGAAGTGTGACAAAAGACAAATAGAAATAATTAGTTCTCTAAAATTATGCCCTCATTATTTTTTTTTTTCTCTCCCTCTCTCCATTCGCTTCCCTGAGTTTGGAGTTGAGAATATACCACACATTTCTCTCGGCTTTCATGCGAGTGATAGGCTTGTTTTTTCCCCTTTGCTTGTGTAATTTATCAACATCATTTTTTGCCATTTGAGGTTAATTATACAGCGAGGCTTGCAGAGTAGAGCAGAGGAGACATGGGTGGCAGACAAATGCTTCTCTAATTGAACAAAAACACAAAGTGCAGCCTGTTATTCAGTTTCCTCCTTCAATCCACTCTTCAAGGCAGTGATCAGAGTGATTGAGAGGGTGCAAAAAATGATATGCTCCATAGCTGCATCATACTGCCCCTAACTGCAATAGATGAAGAGAAAAAAATTTAAAAACAAAAGAGAAAATCTAATTCCGCTGGTTTATACAATGGAGCCAATTCTGCTATTATACTGTAAATGTACAGCACGACACCCTTTTAATATGAAACACTTCAACAACAAAGACCCGGCTCTTTATATGTGTAAAATGGTAGGAATTAAAGTCGCTAAATATACTAATTTGGTATGAAATAGAGGGCTATAATTACACTGTATCTACAAGTTATCTTTATATTTAAATGACGACATATGGATTTCCCTTTTTGGACATCAAACTCCTTCAGATCCCTGCAGTGACTGAATGACATTTAATTAAAGGGGAGTCATCGCTTCTCTTTGTATGTTTTCTTTCGTTTTTGCCCTTTTACAAAATATCAGCTCAAGTAGACTAATCAAACATTAAAGAGTTAAAAGGACCTAAGTTATTCTTGCATACAAAGATGAATATATTCTTCTTTTCACAGCAAATTACATGGAGCATTTTCCCGGATAAATTGGGACCTCTCCCACTGATAAGGGCGGTTCTGAGCAGATGCAGCTGAGGCGTATTAAAGGAAGACGTTAGAGTAATAATGAGGATATTCAACCTCTGCAAGGTGTCTTGTATCTGGGTAAACACAGATAGCAGACAGTCTACAGAGGTTATCACTAGAGCGCCCTTCCCCAAACACATACTGCACCCCCAAGGCTAACAAACAAACAAACCATTAAAAATGTACAAGGCTTATTCATAAAATGGATTGATTTGCCCCGTTTATTACTATCAAAGGGGGGATTCCACTGCTTTTTGCAGTTTTATGACTCATTAATGCTTCCTGAGCTGTAAACAAAGCTTTTTCTTTCATTCCTTCTCGCCGACCTTCTAGTTTCAGTTGTTTAACTATTTTATCTACTGTACGGTTCACAACACAAATGATCGGCTCCTAAAAGTGGCACAGACACTACGAGTCAAGTAAAAGAACAATATTATTTCTACGGAAAACCAATGATCTTGACCCAGTGCTGTGGCCCAGATGGCGAGCTGTATGCCTGAACAGCAGGCACAGAAACACTAATGTTCATAAACTGAAGCGTGCGTGTGTGTGTGTGTGTGTGTGTGAGTGAGAGAGAGGTAGCGAGAGAGAAAGGAGGGGTGGGAGACAGAGAAAGAGAGCAAGAATGAGAGCCAGAGAAAGAGAGAGAGATTTATTGTCTCATCTGAGCCCCTGTACCTTGTATTGTCCTTTCAGCATCTGTTCTTCCACTGCTGCGGTCACTCTCCATCTCAGGGGTCAGAGAGTCTGAGAGAAGAGAGGAATCACCGCCGTTAAACATCCCTGACATGCACCTATCACAACGCCACTTTCACAGCATCGTTCATTCAAAACAAGAGGGAGAGCCTTCCAGTTAGATCTCTGCTGCACGGGAGCCAGCGTGCGGTGGATATCAGGTCAGCTGTGCTGCTCAGTGGGATTCTTAACTCTTTTTAGGCACATGTGCACGGTGAGTTAGTGGAAATGAATAAATAACAACAATAATATTTGAATCAATAGCTTTGAGTTGCTTATGTGGTTAAATGATTGAATGATTTGGAAGCTGAAAATGCTGACTTTCTAAATAAAAAAAAAAAAACTTTCTGAGGTTCTGTTAGAGATAAAATCAACTAATATTTAGAAATGTCCTTATTCATCCTTGTGTAATGATCTTATTAATGTCCTCATATACTTTATGGAGTTTCCCTTAGCAAACCAAATTTGTTCAGCATCAAAAGGCAGCCAGATTCCCACTCTGCTGTTATGATGCTGGACAAGACAAGCTAAAAAAAAAAAAAAAAAAAAAGTCCTTATTCCCACTGTGCATCACTCCTCAACATTTTAAAGGGATCTCCAAAAAAGTTCTGAAGTGACAGTGTTTAATACTGACTGCAAGTGCAAAATGTACATGTCGGAATGTGTACACCTTGTATGAGCTGTTAAAATTAAATAAAGGACAACTTATTAAAAGGAAACATTAAGTCACTGTCAGAGAAAATGAACAACGTGGACTTTAAAAGAGCTACGTGAAACTTCAGGTTCACACCTGATGCAGACTGATGCAAAATTACAAAAAAAACGGAATAAACACACAAGGAAAAAACACTGCTTTGGACCTTCGAGGGTTAACGGTGGCGGGAAAAAAATCATAAAATGTTTGCTTCAAAGGTAAAAAAGAAAAAGCAGTAAATGTACAAAGAATAATTTTAATATTGTTTTCTGTCCGCTTTGCAGTCAAACACACAAATGTAGGTTAATAGTTAATATTCTCTAAAAAAAAAAAGAAAAGAAGTATCTATATTACATCTGTGTTTTCTACTTTACACGCTGACACAATACAATACAATGTTAAGGCAGCGCGTTCCTGTCTAGTGACGGTTAATCATATTTTCTGAGCTCATTGTGTTTTTCTAAACCTTTACTCTGTTAAATCAGCTCCAGCTGTCACATGAAAGTACAGTAATGAAAAACAACTGTACTCAGGTTATGAAATCCTGTAAATATAGCTGTTTACTTCCAAACGTAATTATTAAAATGTCTCGAGAGCAGAATTAAATGTTTAAACGCTGGATGTGACATTGAAATGTTTTGCTGTGTCTGAAAGGTAAGGGAAGAAAAAAAAACAGAGAAGAAAAACCAAATGTGTAAAAGGAGAAAACGGGCAAATGGGATACGTTTGATATTTTAGAATACAATAGCATTCATTGAATTACTAATGCCATGAATGTCAAGTTCACAAGATAGTGTTAATAATCCAAATCATGTAAATGTAAAAGCTGAAAATTTTAAAGGATGAAGCAAACTGCTATTTCATGATACGTCTTTTAAGTAGAAATTAACTATTACAAAATAAGAATTACCAACAAGCAATTAACAGTAGTGAAACTTTGGGTCAGAAATAAAGAAATGAAGCTCAAAATGCTGCTTGGTTATAGTTTTCAGGATGCAGTAATGGGTCAAAAATGTGAAATTAGATGAATTAATGTGAGAATTATTGAGAGTATTTGTCAAAAGGAGCTACAAGTTCTACTATAAAAAAAACAAAAAAACCTGTATGCCCATTAGATTACATTTACACATTTAGATTCATAAATCTATTATATGAATGTAAATCTCTTTATCGTGTATATTGAAAACATTCCGACCATTACTTCTGTTTTCTAGTTCATCTCATCAGATTCACCACATTTTATCTGTTTTCTAAAATTGCAGAGCAGTGTAATGTGTCTTTAATCTTTTTTTTTTTTTTTTTTTTTTTAAATAAATATATTATTTGTCTGACTGTAAGACCCACTGTGGCTAAGATGTAAGAGTGTGTTTGTTGTGGCGTCAGTGGGAAGCGCCTGACCGTTGAGTGAACGCATGCTGTCGGAGGGCGACGGCTGCTTCAGACTCTGCTCAACCTGCTCTCTCCTCTTGGATTCGTACTCCAGAGCTTCTTGGAGTTTCCTCTTGGCTTTCTTCTCTTTCTTCAGACGCTTCTGAATAATCGCTGTAGATGGGAAGAAAAAGAAAATAAGAAAAAAAAAAAACATAGGCGATAAATGAGACAAATAAGGAGATTTTTTATTTTTTTTTTACTTAATAATACCATCACACTTTTTAAATGCTAAAAATGAAAAATCAATTAAAGCTAAATATTTCATACTGAATAAATATCTTTGTTAAGGAGATTTAAGCAAATACCGTCTGCAATTTAACAGCTAGAGGGAGTTAAAGCAAACTGAAAAATTTATTGTGATATTTTTCATGAATTTCTCTCATTAAACATAAACGACACAGTTAGAATATGAAGCTGATGCATTTAACATGAGCCGGAGAGTGAATTTCACTAAGTTAATGGGTATTTCCAATTAGGTTTAAAAAAAAAAAGGAAAAAAAAGAAAAAAAAAAAAAAGAAGGTGCTGTGTAGATTTCAAAACGGTAAAATAGCATAAAAAAAAAAAAAAAAGCCAAAGAAACACACAGCAGGCTCTGTCACTGTTTCAATAAGTGACATAAAACATAAATGCAGAGCCGTGTATGTGCACTCAGGAGGCGTCTACATGAGCGCAGGCCTGTAAAGGAAGTGCAAAAGAGCACACATGCCATATATACACACACACACACACACACACACACACACACACACACACACACACGGAGCTGACAGGGTGTGGATATAGTGCCAGGTAGTCATCAGCCAGTACCTCTGTTCTTCTGCTCCATGGCGAGCTGCTTCTCCAGAGTCTCCCTGAGCTCCCTCTCTCTGAACAGCTCCATCTTCAACTCCGTCTTCTCCAGCTGCACCTGCTTCTCCTGAGCCCGTGCGTTGTCAATCGCCACTTTCAGCAGGCCCTGCACGCCGACACGCACATATGCATTTACACACACACACCGAGGTATACAGAAAAACAGAGACCGGGGAGTCGGGGAAAAAAGGAGAGTGATGTGGACTACTTAAGAACGTCAAGATAAAGTGACAGCATAAACACTGAACAAATGTCAGTGTTTTTCTTTGGACTTCACCGGAGCACTGAAAACGGAGTTACATGGTTCCTTTCAGGCCTGTTACTACCTCAATTAACCTTTTTATCTGTGAAGATGGCATTATTTCATTTTATTTTTATTTTTTTTTTAGAGCAAAACCCTGCACTGTACAACCTTTCGAGATGAAAAGCAACATTTTGTCATATTTTCCTATTAATGAACAATGACAGCTGATTAAAGTCTTGAGTTTTGCCTGACCCCTTTTGGTCAAAGTTGAGAAATACACATTGAGAAAAGTGTGGAGAAGTGTTTGTGACGCTCAATCTTGGAAGCGAAGCCGCGAAATATGTACGAAACGCTCAATAGAATAACATGAAGTTCACCGTTTGTGAAAAGGTCTGGTCTACTAAGCAGGCTGTGAAAAATGACTATGGGTAAAGTCACATCTTCACTTCACAGACTGAGTCCTAATATCTTTATCTTTCATGCTTTTCTTACATCTCCATGATTGACTACTGGATTATGATAAATATACACAATATACAGTGTGGCGCATTTTCAAGCTCCTCACACAGCTCAGCAGGAATGAATAATATGAATGTCAAGTTTCTCATCATGTACTGCCATTCCAAATATACTCTATACAGTCGAGAATTGAGAGATACTGCGTTCTCTCATGAAAGCTGTACAGTACCAGGGCTATTTTCATCACAATTATTCCCCATCCACACGCAATTATATCAAATGCACTCGGCTATATCTTACTAATTGTTGAGTCTTCTGACCCCAATTTATTCTAAGTTGCTTTATCTTAATTTTCTGCTTGGTTTCATTTTGTTGATTTGTATATAAATATTCAACACGAAGATCATTATCAAAGATGACTTAGTGGAGTGTTGGGAGCGTACGATGGGTTTACTTGTGGCTTTCTAATTACCACACGGAGCCAAAAGGAGACACAAGACTCTGATGCCAGTGGTACAAGTGCAATGAGAAGGGCAGTGGTGTACACACATCATTACACTCAGACAGAAGGCAAATGCATTCATCTTACTGACTGAAGGGTTTTGCACTGAAGCCTAAACGCCACTCTGGGTCTTGTAAAGGTATGCCGAGTTACACACTGAATGCCTCTGTTGTCCCTACAGTTTGTGCAATGTTAAAAATATGGCGAAAAGGACAAAGATGAGGTCCCGTAGCGATGAATTCTACCAATAAAATTACGATATAATGACACCTGCTTGCAGAAATGCTTATATAATTAGTTTTCTTTCTGTTTTATGGATGTGAAGTGAAGTACAATTTGCAAATTAGGACTATGTTATATATTTTGTTGACTTGTGTAGTTATATTATACCAAATATTTTCACATCAGAGAAATACTGTGGTTGCTTGTAAATGGTGCCAAACGACTGACCTCCATGCCACTTGGAGAAATTTAATCAATTTAGGTGGATAAAATGTAAATGCGTTAAGTCGTCTGTAAAATATGATTTCATCTGATAGACTTTAATCGACAATGATGGTGAAAACAACAATTCCCATGGTTCCAAGTCACTTCAGAATGTCATCAATCATGTCTTTTAATATAGAGCCCCAAAGCCCCGCCTCTTCCTGTTCTGATGCATAGGTCTAACTTCGGGAAAAAAAAAAAAGATATATGACGTTCATCAATTTAAAAGATGATTTTAATGAGCCAAGAAAGTCACAGTTTATGGCAAAGATAGTAAACAAAAAAGTGTTGCCAGGCACAACAAACCCCACCCCTCATACATATTTCTCCCATTATAAGTAAATTGAAATATTTTTAAAATTCATAAAAAATTTCAACTTTGACCTACTGTTCGCAAAATGTAATGAGCTCCACTCTGGGTCACTGCCAATCTATAAATCACATTTGGTATGAATCCAACCAATAATTTACAGACATTTGACATTTTGCCCATTATAAGGAAATGGGGGGGGGTTAAATTTTTTTTTTTTTTTTTAATTTTAACTTTGACCTAATTTTCCCAAAATGTAATGAGATCTATTCTGGGTCACTGGCAATCGATAAACCACATTTTGTATGAATTCAACCAATAGTTTTGCTGCTAGAGTGTTAACAAAGAAAAACAAAGAAACAAACAAAGCGAACCCTTTGCCTCCCCTTCGGGGGGCGGGGCAATAACAACTAAATGGCATTTCTTGTTACACCATCTCAATACACGTCACCAACAGCGAAAAAGCTGCTGTTAGGTGAAGAGGTATTAATAGAGGTGACAGCCACTAGAAGTCTTGTCATGCTAAGACGTTTCGATAGTACAGTTACAATGATGTCACCTTTGGGATTTTCAGGGGTTTAGTTTTTACATTTAGCGTTATGCATTTTCCCAATCTGATAGTTCAGCAGTTTTAATACAAACCATGACTTTCTTGACACTTAAAGTTATATTTTACATTTGCAAACATCATTTATGTACATGATGGCATAATTCCAGCAGGATAAAACCTTTACTTTTATCCTACCATTGACTGTAATGCATTTTTTTTTCCTGAAATGGGACACAACTGGAAGGGCGGGACTTCACCTCTTCCCTAGTGGCAGAAATTACTGACTGTGCACTAACTTAGGTACTTATTACTTCTGCACAGTCTTCCTCAGTGAATGGATTTTGTTGGTTTAAATAACTGTGTCTAAAAGCTCTGAAATGCACTGACTTTTTTTTTTTTCCTCCATGACATGAATCACATGACTTCCTGTTGTGGGGCAAACATAAACAGTGTTCTGCATTAATAAAAAAAGGTTATAGTTGTGGAACATTTTGAATGTTTATAAGTAGGTTTATGCATGAATTATGGATTACTATCAGTCAAAAAGCCAACATCTTTTTTATGAGTTGATTACTTTATATTGCGCAGGGATGGAAGGAGATTTATGTTACACCACAGAGATGTGGAACTAACGTTTATGACAGTGGTTCTGTCTAAGTGCTGCATTAGTTGAGTAGGAAACTGAAAAAGTGTTTTACAAAAATTAAATTGTATAGCTGTGGTTCTCACATTTCTTGGTTGGCCAGTTATTTTTATTAACATTATTTGGTTTCAGGGCACAGTATTAAATTAAAGCAGTCTCAACCCAAGTGGTACCATAAAAACACCATGGCAGACAGCCCTCAACACAAAAAATATTCTCAATAAAATGTGTAGGGTTAAAGGACATGCAATGACTTTGGAAAACTGAGCTAGATAAGGATGAGACACAGAAAATGTTTGCATTCGATTTTTACTAATTAAAAAAAATATGTACTTTTTTCTGGAGACTGGACCAAATAGTGTGTGTCTTCTTAGAGCAGAAGAATATGTTATACTGGATGTTCTGACTTATTTTATCTATATAAAAAAAAGGCAGTTCCTGAGATTTGGTTCTTGCACAGTGAATTCAGGACTATTTTGATCAATTATTCACTGTTAGTCAGTGGTCAATACCTGTATGTTGGTGAGGAGAGTCTCTATTGACGACAAGCCATCGGGGAAGAGAAAAGGTGAGGGAAAGCCAGGAGGCAGAGCTTGTCCAGCCAAGGACAACCTCTCGTAGCTATCTCTTGCTGTTGGGGTGCACATTGGGTTGTCCTCTGCAGAAGAAAAAAACAAAACAAAAACATGAAGGAGTCATTCTTGAAGAAGTAATTTTTCAATGAAAAATCTACAAGTTTTACATGCAGCCTACAACATTGAATTTATGACTACTCATATTGACCCCAACTCAAATTGACCCCTGTCAGAAGTGTAGTGGGAAAATCCTTTGCATTGCTTCTTCTCAAGGCCTGAGTGTGGGGTTAAACAATATCAACCGGGACATAAATCCAGCTTCCCCATTTAAGAGCTGTCATGTGGACTCCAAAATCAGAAGCAGGCCCGAAGTTCGACCCCAGAGGCTCGGGCTTCCTTTGTGTACGCACGCACGGGTGCCTGTCAAACCCAAGATGACATCATCCACCATTCATCACCGGCAGAGGGGTAGGGCCCTGCCATCTGCTGTCCAGCCTCTCCACCAAGCCTCAGCGGAGGAAAGAGGAGCAGAAGAGGGAGGGAGAGAATGCAGGAGGCAAACCAACAGACACAGATAAAGTCTGGTCAAACTGTAGCAGAATGTCAGGCGCCGTTGTTTGTTGCCCCATCAGATATGACACATGTTTTCGTCCAATGAGGTTTTATCAAGCCATCAATTTGTAAGTGCTACTGTCTTGCAGAGAGACAGTTTATTAAACACTTCTGCTCTAAAATGGTCTCTGCAGGAAGTCTGCACGATCAGCTCTTTAATTGTTAATTTAATGAAAGGGGGAAAGTTTTATTTGTAATGTGGAACCCTGCCTGTGTTGTGCACAGCACCTCTCTGCACTCATCCAGTATTCATATCTGTTTATGTGGCAGACTGAATCTTGTACAAACAGCGAGTGGAGCTGAACAGCCCTGCCTCTCCCTCCCATCAATATTCACCAACGCCAGCCAAGTGCTGGGAACAGCTGGTCTTACATTAATTAGTTTAAAGTATTTATTTCACCCATCCTCAGAGCAGATTGAGCAAAAACATTGGAGATTATTTCAAGCATCTGCAAATGCCCTGGAAACATCTACGAGCCAAAAGTCGAGTGTTAGGATTCACAGTTTAGGTTTGTAATTTGGAGAATGATTTTTTTTTTCTGAGAGGAGAAGATGGTGAAATATGCACCGCTGGTCCGTGGAGAGAGTAAACAACCTTTCTCCTTTTTCAGATGGAGTTCACTCCTGTTGATTAATTAGAATGGATGGTTGCCTAATGGATTAAAATTTGTTTATAATTTGACTTCATAAAAATAATGAATTGCCTACTTTTAAGAAGCCACTCCTGCGGTAATTTGTTTTGTTTGGTGCAGTCCTGTCTGCTTTTTGAGGTGGGCGTCTGGGTGGAGATACAAAATGCACTCTCCTTACACAGTGGCACAACATGAAAGTCCCATTTTATCTCAATAAAATAACTAATCAAAGATCAAAAGCATTACAGTTGGCTCCAGCTCAGGTTGATATAGATGTATTGCATGCATTATATGCATGCATCACCCACCTCCAATAAAATCACCATAACAACTAGAGACGTTAGTAGACCTCGGGGAAAGGTCTGCTGTTGTAGCTTTGTAATTGATTTGTACTGTAGGCACTTTGTCCCTTATTTAGTGTTGGCATTAATCATAAATCATTGCTTTAACAAACTCCGGCTTCCCACTCAGCAGGCCTCCCCTCCAACACAATGTTGGATCACACAGAATATTTGATGGCTTTGTTGCAGGGGAAACAACCTGTCATGCTCTGGGAAAAGCAAACAGCGTGTTTTGTTCGACAGACTCCAACTACAGCACCCCTTGTCAGATAACATTTCCACCAGGAGCTACGCATAAATACTGGCGTTCTTCAAAAAAAAAAAAAAAAAAAAAAAAAGTAAATGCAAGGCTAATAAGTAACTAATTCAATCAATATAATCAAAAGTGGCTTAATGAAACTCAAATGTAAATTCCGGCGGAAAATGATCTAGATCTGTGGTTTCTGTGCTTCTAATGTTATTGCCCCCCAGCTCCCCCCTCTTTTTCCCAGTGCCTGGCTGCAAATGCTGGCATGTGTTTGCATGTTTATTTCTCACCATCGCTCCAGAATCATTGACTTCAACTTAATTACAGCGACAGGCGTTGGAGTGATGGGGGCCGGTGGAATGGAGTACTCTGTTTCCAGGTGATATTTCTCCACTAGCAAGGCTGCCAACAGCAGCTGTGACAGCCTCTTGTGCTTACCGTACGGTAAAGGTACAGTTAAGGCCCCAACTATGAAATACTGTGTGGAAAAACACTCGCAGGTCACCCCTGTCACAAATAACATTTCATGCACAACTGTTTCGGCGGATAATAGGAGCCACAAATAAAAATGGGACGCTGTAAATACAATGCATTCTGAATGAAATGCCATAATTTAAAACAACGCCCCCCTCCTCTCTCCATCCTCCTCCTCCACCCTGCTCTCAATAGCTGCAGAGGGAGTCCTTGACAGTGTGCTAGCAATGATGAATCACCTATCCAGTTAATTTTCTCACTCCTCATGTGTTGTGCTGCTAAAACAGGGGCCTAGGAATTGACTTGACAAACTATGAATGTAAAAAATATCACTTGGAGGGATCTGGGCTTATCTCCAATTTACATGTTATTAGATTTGTGTTGCAAGCGGCACTTGGACCTAGCAATGCTGAGGCAAAAAGAGATGGGGCATATGATAACCAGAGATAAAACATGTCTAAAACCCACTTGAAAGCCTTTGAAATATTTGATGGAAAGTCACAGGGAGTGGAGAGAAGCAGAGGAAACTGGCCTGATTTAAAATGTGACAGACACACATTGCAATCTGTGGTAAATCTAGAAGAAACCTTGGGAAATTTAGCTGCAATCTCTGGATAAATAGCTGTAATTGACCTTGGGAGTTGAAAATGTGCCATATGTTTCTGGTTCCTGTGTTTGAAACTGGGTCCCCCAGGACATTTCAGCTGAGTCCTCACACGAAGGCAGCGCGAGAGGGAGGAGAGGAAGACACACAAAGAGAGAGAAAGAAAGAGGACAAGAAAGATGCCGGGAATGAGAGATAGATGTTGAAGACAGAAGATGGATGGATAGATAGGTGAGGCACAGTCTGAGGAAGAGGAGGCTGGAATAGAATGGGTGTGTGGAGAATGAAAGACTGACAGAGAGGAAGAGAGATAGGAGAGAGAGGGAAAGAGAGAGCGGGAGGAGAGGTGCATTTGGCTGGCCAGTCAGTGTGATATATTGACAGGTGAAGCCTTTGTCCTTGCAAACCTGTGTTCCTCCCAGCAGGAGAAGTGAATGCTAAACCTGGAGGTTGTCAGCACAGCCAACACAAAGCAAGGACCTGCTTTTCACTGCACAATTACATTTGATTTGACCTGCCAGGGCTGCAGAGAAACCAGCCTCCTTCAAATGGAGTAGTTATGACCTCTCGGACAGCCATTAGCAGCTAACACAGCATTATTCCAGCTGCACTTAAAGCGCTGGATTTGGAAAATCTTGTCAAGGGAAATATCTGTCTTCTGGTACAAATGCAGTGATGCAGAGCTCGGCAAAAAAGAAGTTGCATGCAATTTGAGCACTTTAAAAAAACATGAGCCTGGCTTATCTTGCAAATGATGTCTGCACTTTAAAGAGCCTGTCAGACAAAATAAATTCAGCCTCTGTGATAGTTATTAAGTATTACTACAGTATGTGGAAGGTGTATTTTAATGACTGTCAATACTATTTTGTGTCTCTTGGTTTAAAGCAAAGGCTCATATTTGCCCACTTGCAAAAGTAAGCCCATGCTTGTCAAAATCTTTTACCCAGACAGAAACGTTGTACGCAATACAACATAATCCCACTATTGGCAGGTTACATAGCAGGCACACTTTCCTTGAAGTAAGTAAGAACCTGCAGACATACTGTGAGAATGTGCGTGATGATCCATACAAGATAAATTCCTTAAGAATGACTATCAATTGCATGTGCTGTGCATATGTGCACATAATGTCCTGTACACACACTAGAAGACACAGGAAATGCATAGACACAAATGCATGCATACAAAAAAAAAACAAAACACATACACACTCATTACACACATGCACAGCACACACACTAATGTGCCCTCATCACATTTAAGCTAATTTCCTTTTCATCACGGAGAGAGGAAAATGAGTGTTTGCCCCATCCCTGCTGGGGGACAAAGTCAAGAGCCCCGGTCGGTTTGGGCTAGATTAACAGGTAACATTTGGCTCCCACTCTCTTATCACAGCATGAAAATCAAACCGCGTGTTTTCCTCTATCGCTCTCTCTTTCTCCCCTCCCTAATGTTCCTTTCACTTAGAGATGAAATCGCTTGCTGCACAAACCCATTTGGAGAGAGGAGAGAAGGTGAGCGGGATAATCAGGCTGGCCACTGGGCCGTGTTTCCTAAATGCTCTCCAAAACATTACTGTGCACAGGCATAAAATTAGCGCCGAGACCTTAAAATGTTGACATTTAGCATGACTTTTTGGAGAGTGACACCCTCATATTTTCTTGTAGGATATCATTAAATTTCAACTGCCCTATGGCTGTGCCTTTCCATTAATAACCAATTCAGTGTGTCACTTCTTTCCCTCTCTCACTCCCTCTCTCTTGCCACCTTTTTAAAGTAATGAGTCCATTGCTTTGCCTTAATAAATTGAATCGTATTCTCAAGGCCATATGAAGATAGAGCCACAGATGGACAGGCTGCATGGAGGAAATAACCATAAATCCTTTACTGTCAGAGAAGCGGTCTGAGGTGACAAAAGAAGACAATCGCGATGCTCAATTGGGATCACACTGAGATTACAAAAGACACTGTGAAAGGTTGAATCTCACTGGTAAAACGGTCTTGCCCTGGCACAGTAAAGAATATCTTTTATTGCTTCTTTTGCTAGAAACCACCCACCAGCAATCACCTTTATGACTCTAATGATGCATGAAAATCAGAGCACTCATCAAATCAGGCAAAATATTTTGCAATATACAGTATATATACAACGTTACAGCAGCAGACACACAGATGGGTTTGTAATTGGGTGTCTAGAGCATACATTATAATACAGGAAAAACTATTTCATCATTTGTTCTACTGTGAACTGGAAAAAGGAAAGAGAAAAAACAGCTAGAGAGCGAGTGATGGAGAGGAAAAAAAGAAATGGAAACAGAGAGCAAGAGGCAAGGGAGCAGAATCCGTGTTGACTTCCATTCAGGAGGAAGATATCTTGTCTTTTTATGCGGCCCATGTCATATTTATTGCATAAAGGTCAGAGTGTTCATTTGTTCAAAGTCAGCGTTTTCCCTCTCTCCTCTCCTCCATGTAATAAATGCAGGGGCTATGTCATTATCGGACCTCTGAGGATTACAGGCTTGGCTGACTGTGATGACTGCATAAAAGCATACAGGACTTTTGTTTCTGCCAGCGCACACCTTCAAATGAGCTCTTAAAGCCAAGCGTAGTGGAGACAAAATGGCATTTTGTAGAGAGACGATGACAGTTACAGTGGTCAAAACAGAACGGGGCGAGGTGCACAAAGGTTAGAGATCACAGGGTTAAATCCGCGACCTCAGGTTTTAGAGCAAGCAGAAGGATAGGGTTTAGTTAGGAAAGAAAAACAGAAGCTAAAAGGGGAAAATGACAAGCAGGCTGACTGGAATGGATTGCTGTGATTCACCTATTGACTATAAACCCAAATTGTCAAGCAGCTAATACTGGGAGAAGGACATCATAGTGAGGTACTTTGAAGGTGTTTAGATTGTCTTTGCTTATTGACCTCTGTTGACCAGGCCCGTTTATTGACAGAAGAATCCCAGAGATTAAATTGGCCTCAACTATTGATTGGGTGTTTTGCCCAAATCATTTCTATTTCAGAAGGGGATCATTTGTACTGTATACCCCACTAATCTCTCTGACCCACTAATCATCAAGCCATTTATTTCTCACTCTTTGTTTAGTTCTCCTTTGTTTAGCATTTATTAATTCATTAGAGCAACTTCTCATGCAGCTTAACTTCGACAGTGACTGGGGAGCCCTGTTTCTACCCGATAGCAATGTGCATTCTGGTAAAATATGCCACCGAATATGCACCCAACATCACAATACACATGCCAATTACATATTGATAATTAAACATTCAAACAAACAAACAGAGAGGAAATCCCCCATAATCACCAGGTTTTAATGGAACAAGTATTAGCTTGGTGTGGTTGGCCAGATAGCCTGCTGCTAGATCAGAGCTTCGCAATGTTTGGGA